>JAPKLW010001977.1:5904-27667 GCA_026898455.1 Plectranthus barbatus
CAAGCCAATCCGAAAAGGTCACACATGGAAGCTGCAAAGAGGATAGTGAAATATCTGAAGGGGACTGAATCTCTTGGAATTTGGTATCCCAGGAATGATGAGCTTACACTCATTGGATATTCAGATTCAGACTTCGCTGGATGCCGTATTGACCGAAAGAGTACCAGTGGTACGTGTCAGTTTCTAGGACACAAGCTAATCAGTTGGTTTAGCAAGAAGCAGCACTCAGTTGCTACTTCTACCACTGAGGCTGAGTATGTTGCCGCTGCCAGTTGCTGTGCTCAAATTATTTGGATCAAGCAACAACTGGAGGATTATGAAGTGGACACTGGCTGTGTTCCCATCTATTGCGACAACAACAGTGCTATGTGCATCACGAAGAATCCGGTTCATCATTCCAGAACCAAGCACATAGATATTCGACATCACTTCATACGTGATCATGTCGAGAAGAAGGATGTCAGCGTGGACTACATCAGAACTGAAGATCAACTGGCTGACATCTTCACCAAATAAAAATAAAAATAATTTTATTTTGTATATAAATCAATTGAAAGTGTTACGGAAACCTCAAGTTACAGTTTATTAATTATGAATCTTTTTTTTTTTGAACCGTTAAACTGCCATTCAAGGACAAGAGCTACGCAGCACCGCCAAGATTGTGATGGGTGATGAGTAGAGGTGGCCACGGGCCGGTTCCGGGCCAGAACCGCCGGTTCGGCAATTCCAGAAAGGTGGAACCGGAACCGGCCCTTGTAAAAACGGTTACGGTATGGGCTTCGATTCCACACGGTTCTGGTTCAGAACCGGCGGTTCGACGAATATTTTATTTATTTATTTATTTTTGCAACGACACGTGGCGCTCTCTGATTCGTCGATTTTCAAATTTTAAAAAATTTATCCCGCCGGTTCAACGGTTAGGAACCGAAACCGCCAATTCGAAATCATTTTTTCTTTTTTTTTTTGATTTAATTTCTTTCCGACAGTTCCGAACCGCCCGGTTCCGATTAAAACCTTGAACCTGAACCGGCTCGTCGAAAAATGGTTCTGGTTCAGGCCCGTCGGAAAACGGTTCCGGTTCCGAACCGTTTTCGACGGTTCCGGTTCGGAACCATGAACCGCCGGGCCGGTTCAGGTGCGGTTCCGACAGTTCCGGTTTGCAATGGCCATCTCTAGTGATGAGGGCCACCACGAAGTCTCTTGCAAAGAGAGGCGGTGTATGTCGATTGGAACCGACTACAAAATACACAAGCATATGTACTTGTCAATGGTAGTTTTGCTATCGGAAAATATAATGCATTGCCCAATAATTAAGTCAAAATATTGATAAGGTCTTTCCACTCACCATGATAATAAATATTGCATTCGAGAAAGGAGATATGGTTCTTGGAGGCTGCTTCACCAAAGGGCATCACATTCGTACATCCCAAAAACATGAAGTGAGAAAATTAGAAGATATTTTATTTTTACTAATGATTTTAAGTTGGAGGCGACAATAATGAGAATACAATAATAATATTTTTTAAGAAAAAAATTGGTTAATGTGGCTATGTTTGAATTAATTTTTTTTTTTAAACAAAGGTTATAAGGATAAAATAGTAAAATCATACATTCCTAAATGGGAAGAGGGCTACATTGAGAAAATTTGTGGCTGCATTTAGAATTGCCCATATCTCAAATGTCTGTATTAATATACTAATATGTTAAAATAACTCTTTATTTATTTGTAATTTAATTTATTAACATATCGATATTTAATATATAATTTATATAATAATAAAAACAGTACATTTTAGTCATTTTTTCCGCAAAATCTTAACAAATTCACTAAGCTAACTTTGTAGTTTAGAATCTAATTTTTATTGGTTTTGTATTTACATCTTACATTTTTATGAGAATTTCATATGAAAGCATGTAATATTTCTATTTTGGTAGAAATATAAGAAAATGTAGAAGATATATAGATATAACTCACAGTATAATTAATTATTAATATATAATACTGATGTATAAAAATAAATAAATTTTAAATAATTCTTAATAAATGTATTTTTTTTATACGTAAATTATCAAATATTAGCATGCGCAACATATGGGTGTACAATAATCGATATAACTAGATGCAAATAAATATAGGATAAGTGTAACATCTCCACGCATACAATTTCAGGAAAAAAAAATTTGAAACTTGGAGACTGGAGTTGCTAATTATATGTTTTTTTACGCAAATGATGAGCATTTTATTCTAATATAACTTAATTTTTTTTAAAAAAAAAGTCGCAAATAGATTGAGCATTTAGAGTCGATCAAATATTGAAGATTAGGACAGGGGAAGAAGAAGAGTCTGGAGCATTTGAAGAACTCAAAAGCAGAATTACTGAATAAATAAATGTCACATGAACCATAACAATGTGTTGCAACATTTAGGCATCATTAATTATTTTTAGACTGGTAAAGATGAGAAGCCACACTGATCTACTCAGCTTTCAACGATTTCTCAACATCGATCACGAACCGGTACTTGACATCGGATTTCGTAAGTCGATCCATTGCTGTGTTTATGTAGTCTATGGGGATGACCTCCACGTCCGCTACTATGTTGTTCTTGGCTGCGAATTCGATCATCTCTTGCGTCTCCTTCAGCCCTCCGATCCCACTCCCACTCACGGTCTTCCTACCTGTTCTCCCAAACATATATGGAGTATATTATACTCAAACAAGCTGAGCATCAGTTAAGATGAAATGGAGGTTGGAATGAAAACCAAACCTTGAATCAGGGGAAAAACAGGAAGCTGCAGGGGCATACTTGGAAGACCAACAATGACAAGCTTCCCGTGTGGCTTCAGCAAGCTCAGCAGCGGCACAATGGGATGAGCAGCTGAGACTGTGTCAATGATACCATCTAGTGTGCCTACGGCAGCCTACCCAAAAAAAGAAACAAGGAAAGACTAAAATTTGTTGCAGTTTTACTTTTAACCAATATTGTTGAAGAATTTAGCTTATATGTATATAACCTGCATCTGCTGTGGGTCGCTGCTGACTATAAACTCGTCCACGCCAAGATGCTCAATAGCTTCCTTCTTCTTGCTAAGGGATGAGCTGATAACAGTCACCTTAGTCCCAAAAGCTTTGGCAAATTTGACAGCTACATGGCCGAGCCCACCAAGGCCGTTGACACCAACTCTGAGTCCAGGCTTGTCAAGTCCAAAATACTTCAACGGACTGTAGGTAGTGATACCGGCACACAGGAGAGGGGCTCCAGCATCGAGGGGCAAGTTTTCAGGCCAACGGATGATGAAATGCTCGTCTGCCACCATGATATTAGAGTAACCTCCACGAGTAATGGATCCATCAATGTAAGGGGCACCATAGGTGAGTATCTGCTTGGGGCAGTAGTTTTCAAGATCGCTGTTACACTGATCACACTGGCGGCATGATCCGACAAGAACTCCCACGCCGACTTTGTCCCCGACCTTCACCTTTTCGACCTTGCTACCCACCTCCGTCACAACACCCACAATTTCATGTCTGCACAATATAAGTTGTTGGCAGTGTATCCAACATCATAACTTATTAGTTATTGCAGATAAGCTGCGTGAGTGTTTTTTCTTGATCATTTGATTCAACAATTTTTCAAGATAAAATCAAGCCGCCTTGCAAACGCCTATGCCCAATCACTCAAACTCTATAATAGATCCGAGCATTAAGCAAGAAAATAATATTTAATTTTCAAATGAAAAGCTATTATGATTAGTGATTTTCACTCAATATGATCAAAGCTATGAGAGATCCAACATTTTTCTAGATGAGATGAAATGCTACAGCACTAACACTTTCCCTCTAACACTCCAATTCTATAGCAGATCCAAAACTAAAGGGAACAGAAACAATATTATATGTTACAATGAAAAGTTAAACCATCACAACATGAAGATCAAGCAAAGAATGAACTTATTGAATTATTTTTCAGATACAAGACTCTCTCTCTCTCTCTCTCTCTCTCTCATTGATGAATGTAAGAGTGGTACTTACCCGGGAACAACCGGATAGTGAGTAACCCCCCACTCATTCTTGACCATGTGCAGATCTGAGTGACAAACACCGCAATACAAGACCTTGAACTGCACATCACGCTCACCGGTAGCCCTGCACGCGTCACAAAACTCTCATAAACAATCAAACAAACACGTACTCATCTTTAGCAGAAAACAAAACAAAACAAAAATCAGCAAAATCAGAAAACTGTGGACGTCCGTGATAACAATACAGAGATTAAAAGAAAAACATTTATACCTCCTAGAAAAGTCGAACGGAGAAAAGGTCCCAGAAGTGTCTCTGGCAGCCCATCCAAAGGCCTTCACTGGGTGCTCTGTTTCTGGAGCATTCGGCATTCTTGGAAGCGTAGTATAAACTATAAAGCACAAGTTGGAAATAGGTGGGAGAGCGAAAGGTGGGAAGTTATATAGCGAGAGTTCACGCTTTTCTTGGTTGGGGCATGGGCAATATGACTGGCGACGTTATCCCTACCCTGTGGACTCGAGAAATAATTATGCAACCACCTATTAATGGTTGAACGGTATTTTCCCACAAAACCTACACTAATAATCTCTCGCCTGCTAAATTTGTTATAGACAGAACAACTCTACATTTTTGCATCATCACTATCTAAGATTCTTTTAATGCAGTCGTTGGTTTTATGTACTTTTTCCAATGTTGATAGATAAATTATGGCCTAATTCTGCATCCCTTATTGAGGATTTTATTTAATTTAAAAAGGGTTCTTGATTTGATATTCTTTTGATGAAAAGATGTTATACTATTTTTTTCTAAAATGTTGAGATCAAAATGAGATCTTATTTATAAATCGAAACCCGAAGAGCCTAACAAACTTATGAGAGGGCACATGACTAAATTTACTTATATACCCTTCAAAAATAGGAAATCCAGACAGCAAAATTAAATGACAATAACTTCGTCGTCGTAAATTCCCTACCAACACCGGTGAGAATACCAACCACCACCAAGAAGAACATTGAATGGCTACACCATCAAATTCACACACTTTTTTTTTTCTTGCAGTTGGCCATTATACATTATTTCTCTTTCCCAATATGCACAGCATGTGCAATATATTATTTTCATTTATTACATTTAATAAATCATTAGTATAATAATTTTATTTTATTTAATGCACTTTACGATTACAAATGATATTAAAATTATAAATCAGAAGATGAATCGCTATTCAAAATAAAAGACTTTGTGTGGTTATGGAGTCAATATATTAGGCCCAAGCCCAACCGATTTAAGGTCAAAACCTTTGAAGTAGAGAGGTTATTTTTCTTTCATGCAATTTTACCACTCAAAAAAAAAAAAGAAAAAAACACTGATGTGTGATGACAAATTTGATTTATATTTTCATTTTTGGATATTCGAAGGAGGAGCTTCTAGTCGGATATAATCATACATGACTCCTTTCCATGGGCTTAATCCTCTGGATTGAGTCAAGAAGATTATGTTAGCACCATCAGAAAGCAGAGAGCCTCGTATACCAATACTGTATAGCCAATACAATCCATGGATTCCATGCCTAGCTATGGCGTTGTCCTTTCCTATCAACCCAGTTGTAAAATATGGAGTTTCTGCTGCTTCATCGTTGATCCGGACCTATGCATCAAGCCCAAAAGGCTGAGATAATGTTGGAGAAAAGTTTGAACAGAGACATGGAACATGCATACCTGCAGTTCAGCATCATTGGCAGATGCCAATGCAAGCTGTAGGGTGTAGTTCCCAGAGGCGTCTACTTCTGTGAGGTTGAACACAACTTTCCATGTTGTTGGAACGTAGGTTTTGTTACCTATATGTCTATTCACTTGAGCAAAATACCAATCTGTCTGATAAATGTTTGATTCCACTTCATAAACCAAGTCTTGATCAGGATACAGATCTGTGTACCGATCCCACAAACCATACTGCCTAAACCTGTCCGATTTCAAGCAGAGATAAGTGGTGATGTGATGAAGTCTATGAAGACAAATGAGAGATGGTGTTTGCTAACTTGTCGGGCTGATCAGTGTATAATTGGTTCATGAGAGTGGGGTTTGGATCAGGCACGTAGAACTCAGCAGCAGAGCGATCGGGGATCCCGATTTCCCATAGAGTCGGCCCGTTTCTAGGAGGATCATACACAAGATTCCTAAGCCTAATCTTGCTTCCTTCCACACAAAAAGAAGACCACTTCAAGATTTAGACATGGGGAGTTTTATGACAAACATGGAGTGAAAGGTGTTGTCTGAACCTGGTTTGATGTTGATTTGGATGTTATATTTGTAGTCGCCAATGAATCCGGGGATCCAAGCGTATAGACTGTAGTTCCCAGGCCGAATGTTGTTGATCATGAAGTATCCTCTAGCATCAGACTGTGTCCAGAATTGATAACCCTGTGTCCCACCAGAAACATCTCATGCAACATATATAGGATTGTGAAACCTTAAAAAAAAAAAAAAAAGTGCAAGATTATTGAGGAACGGAAGCACCAAACCTTGTTTTCTTTTTGCCATGATCCAGGATCACCAGGCAGAGCAAGTCCGATGTAGGCAGAGTTAGCAGTCATAAGCCGTTGATTGATGTAACTGAAACAAGTAGATAACCACTTTTTTGTTTCTCAAAGATGGCACTATCTATAAGCAGTTTGTCTGAGTTTTTTTTTTTTTTTGGATGGTTTATTTCCTGTTAGCAAACCTACCTGTCACGGACTAGTAATCGTCCACTCAGTGTACCGCGCTGGTGAGCGAAAGGGAAGTCCTCCGACATAGGGAAATCATACGGCCAGAGTTGTGTTTCTAAGAGCATCTAACAGCATATCAATGTCAGAAACAAGCATAAGTTATGAAGGTTATAACATTAACCATGGCAGCTACCTGCTCTTTGGCATCAGCCCACAATGTAAGAGGATCTTCATCGACTGAAACAGAGTTCAAATATATAAGCACAGGACCAAAGACTTTCTTCCATGGCTCACCATCACGGAACTCTGTTATCAACGGCAGTCCAGCATAATGAGTGCTGAAGAACATCTGCATATGCTTTTCTGTTGTTAGTTGAAGCAGTAGTGGCAATTTATAAGCTTAGGGATTGAGTGGATACACGTACAGACAAGGTGATAGGACCAGCATGAGATGTAAGATCTTGCTTAACAGGTCCACCAGTTTTAAACTCATTGCTGGGAGTGATCATCCAGAATCCAGTTGGAGGGTCCGAGCAGATCCACCCATGCACTCGACTATCCTTGTTCTCACTCGAGTATTGGTACTTGTCATCCACCTATTCAACACCATTATCAGTTACATCTCACATGCATAGCTATCTATACATACATATATGCATATATCAGACTACCTCTCCTCTTAGTATAGAATTGGCAGGATTGGTTAGAAGAACAGCCTCGGGGTAGTCTAGAACCAGACTATGGTTGCGGTCTTCACTCGTTGGCATAACCCTTTGTCTATCATCAGATATTGCCATGTATTGAAACCTATAAACAAAAACACATGCTTCAATCATCTAATTATAGCTAAAACTCAGCTCACTCTAAAATTTTATTGCAAACAGAAGAATATGTAGAGTATCTTTACAGATTGTGCTGTAGCTTGAACACCATCCGGCCTTGTGACATGTGAAAACCTGGCCAGCCTTCAAGGCGCTCCAGTATTGCATACGAGTAGAACCCGGGGCAACCTCGCAGCATTATAAACCTTTCCAATAATGGCAAGTTTTAGGTTCGTCAAATTGTATAAAATATAATCACTCCTTAGCTTATCACTTATCAGAATAAAGGTGAGTGAATGATGATGCATTGCATTGCTCAAGACTTACTGTGCACCTTTTATCAATATTTAGGGGGATCCCTGCTTCTGAAAAGCTCCACGACCTCACAAATGAGAGCTCTACTTGGTCGTCATCTTCTCGTATGACAAAGAGATTAGTTCCATCAATCCTAGATCATAAAACACACACCCAAGTTGTAGAAATCTTCTCAACTTTAAAAGATGAATGTGTGTGAATGGAGAGAGAGAGAGAGAGGAGTGAGAACCAACTTGTCAAAAATGTCCTTGGGGTGGTCTGGTTTGCTCCAAACAAGATCCCAATACCTGCATTGGATCACTAAACCCGAATCATTTCTGCAGTCCAAACCACAATGAAGGAAGTGGAAAATGGTGGGTACCCTCTGTTGTTGTCTTGGTAAGAGTGTTCGAGTAGGTTATCGATTCCATTGAAGGTTATTGCAGTGATCATGCCCTGGGGGGTTGATAGAGTGACATTGAGGATGCCATTGTCCAACACCACCTGCATATATACAAATTTATTATTAATGAAACAAGACATTACTCTTTGTCATTGAGGAATAACATTAATATATTCATACGGCTAAAAAATTGATATTGGAAATAAATTTGATTTATCAGGAAAATAAAAAAGTAGAAATCACTTAGATATTAATATATATAGAATAAACTAGAAAATAAAAAAAAATTGTATTAAAGAAAATGTGAGAAATATGTAGAATTCTGGTTTAATTAAGAATTAATTAGGAATAGTACTGAGAGTTCTTCAATTCTATGATGAGTATAAATATAGTTGTAATGTTTGTAATACTAAAACATGGAGTCAAATGAAATGAGTTTGTGAAATAAAACCACCTCTCTCACACAATATACACACAAGTCCACTATATTCATTGAATATAATCTAGCATTTTATTCTTATATTCTAAAATTGAAAAGGTGTTATTTTTCTAATATTGAAAAACGGTGGAGAAAGAGTAGCATCATGTCCTTACATGGTCTTCTAGATCATGCAACTGCACTGGAGGGTAATACACTTCGTCTTCATTCTTATTCTTGTGAATCCCTCTGCAGTTGAAACAGATGTGAAATTAATAATAAATAAATCAATCAATATTTATAGATTAATGAAGAATTGGGGCACTATAATATTTCTAAGTTTTATCTGGAAAACATCAAATTGTTGGTTTTGTTTTGCAAAACTATTGCATGCAACCAAAAAAATAAAATAAAAAGGGGGGTGATGCTTAAATTCCAAATTCAAATTTCACGGGCTGCATCAACAGCTACAACCTCCAAAATTCTTTCATTATTGTCCTTGCTACTTTCCGGCATATGTAGAAAAACTCACATGTCTTATTTAAATGTGATTTTTGTAATTTTTCAAATTTGCAAGTAACATCTTATGTTTCGAGTGTGATATAATTCACAAATTTAGGAAATCAAAAAAAAAAAGAGTTATAGGCTCTAAAAAAACTGCATGTGTGATACTAGCTAGAATAGAATACATGATTTAATAGAGGAGTGAGAGTAAATTTGTGTGATGGAATCAGCTTTTTATTTTGTTGGGAATGGGAGGTGATCACGGGCGTGCAAATATGGGGCACCAAACTAACTTTCCCTGCCACATAATCATCCATCCTCTCAACTCTACATTTGTCTCAATGTGGATACAACATACACATCTAGAGAGAGAGAGAGAGAGAAAACACAGCTTAAGAAAATAGACACAGACAAAAACTTTAACCTCTTTCAAAGTCGTTCAAACATAGAACACCCTGGAACCAACATATTTATGGGGTTTGGGTTTAATTTGTATCATTCAAATGCTGCTTCTTGAGCCATGTAAGAATCCACACACATATTTATGTATTACTCATCTTATTAAATTAATGACTAACTGTCGAAGCTTGCATATTGCAATGAACAAAGGATTCGCAAAAAAACAGAGGGAGTGAGAAAACAAATCACAGAGACGAGATTTTCATTTCAAAAAAAAAAAAAAACATAATAATAATGCATGCAAGTACTTAAGAATCATGCAAAATACATAAAATAATAGTTCTGAAAAAACAAAAATGCTTATTATTTGATTAGAGACTTAACTGCCATCTAGAAGCAGCACATTGCGCTAACAAGAAAATCTGAAGAAGAATGCCCAACCACCTCAAATGGCTACCGCATTTTCTCTTCCGCGCCATTTTTCTTCAAGAATGGACCAACCACCTCTCTCTCTCTTGTGGCTACTGGCAGAGAGGGAAGGAATCAGAGAGTATTTTATAATGCAAGAAAAAAATGGTTATCTGTGAAGCAAGGGCCGGGGGTCGAAGCAATGTCAGCATGAGTTGTTGGAAAGAAATATATTAAGGTAAAGAATAGTGGTTTAGAGGGGGAAGGTGGAGAGATGTGTAGGAATATGAGAATGTGTGAGCCAACAGTAACTGCAACATTTATAGTATTAGTAGGTAAAATTAAAAATACAGCAAAGACTTTCGGCGTTTCTTTGTATGCAGGTGGGTAAGAATTTCAGCACTCGATAATGGACACTTTGCTCTTTTTTTGGATCCTCTAATTAATTTTCTCTCTCATCTTTTCCTTTTTCCAACTCTTTTTTTATATGGGGGTTGTTGTCGTTTTTCTTCACCTTCTCTCTTTCGTATTTAGTTTCTGACTTTCCTGGACTTGGGTAGTTCTAATCGTATAATATTTTTATTAATATTGACTAATACTATCAAGTTAAACACGTATTATATTATACTTTTTATAATTTTTGAGTAAAAATATTAAATTGACCTTTTCTATATTAGTGATGATAGCTAGTTGCCCTAAGGGCTAGGGGCTCCACCCCTCCCTGCTCATTTTTTTTTTTCAATTTGATAATATGATTATTTGATTTTTTTATGTGATATATAGTTCCTTGTGATTAAAATAAAAGAGTTAGAAATTTAAAAAATATATATATGAAGGGGATGATGATTTGTAGTAGCAAAAATAAATTCATTTTTACTCAATTTCATATTTTTTTTATTGACAATTTTTTGTGTGAGACAGTTTTTTTATATAAAATATTTCATTTAATAAATGAACGTAATAAATAAAATATTATTTGTATGTACAAAACTCACCTAAATATTTTATTAAATGACCAATTACAAGAGAATCACTCTTTTATTACATAACCCAAAACTAAACAAGAATTTTTTGGACCCACCACTCTAACTAGTTGTATCTAAACAGATTAAGGGGCATTTGGTTAGTGGTTTCAGAATTAAAGAATATAATGATTTCAAAATTTATCATTTGGATTAAGGATATAAATGAGAAAATAATAATAATTCTCAAATATTTGTGAATCACCATTCTCGACCTAAATATTGGGTTTAACTTTCATTCCCAAATTCATTCCAAAAATCAATTTTTATACTCTGTATGATATTATAATTTTTATTTTATTTATTGGCCTTTTAAATTCCTCCAATATTCCGTATAATGATATTAAATATTATTATAATATTATATTGATATATTTGATAAAAATAAATTGAAATTAACATATAATCATTTTGAGATATATTAATTAATATATTTATAATAATTTAAAAATATATGATTGTAATATCATTAAAAGATATATATTAATAAATTAAAATAGTATCTTAATGCAATCCTAAACTCATAAACTTAACATATCAAACATTAAATTGAGAATGATTCTCATACTCATTCCTTTTAATTTTAAACTCGTACTCACAATGATTCAGACACTTAAACTAAATATTACTAATGAAAATTACACATCCCAAATAATTGAACTGAAAATTATCTTGTCCAACTAACCAATTGAATTTCCCTATCCCAAAACAATAAAATTTGGGTGAAGTTTGTTGGTTTCGGTTACCACCAAAACTCTGGAAAAAAAAAAAAGTCAACATTTTATACGTGAAGATTAATTATAAGAGATGATAATTATAAGTACAACATGCATATTAATATTATTAATTTATTTTAATTTATCTATTTAATTACTTTAAATTAGTGCATAGATTTCACCCCTAATCCGATTAATAACACCACTAATTCGAACCGACCAGAATTTATTGACCCAATTAATTATTTCAATTTTAAATTTTGGAATTTGCACACTCCTACTTAATCAGAAACAATCCAAAATTTTGCATTTGCTGGAATCCACATCATCTTGTCAGTATTAATACTATGTTTGTGGTTTTCTTTTTTCTATTTTTTAAGAGAACAAGCTTTTGTGCAATCCCCACATAGTGCTTTGGGTAAAGCTCAGTTCAGCACAAAAAAACTCACATGCACTAACAATTATATGCTTAATATGTGGTAGAAAAGTTAAAGTTGTGGTATTTTGATAATAATACGTAATATCAAAATAAATCAGCAATGTGTTGTCCATTATTTAATTTGGGATGATGAAAGGACCTAAGAGAAACTCAAGAGTTTAATTTTAATTTTTTTATTTTTTGTAACCAGAAAAATTCCTAGTTTCTGTTTACATTATTTATGCGTAAATTCAACTATTGTGCAATAATCTGTTAATTATATGAGAAAGATAAATTATATATACTAAATGATGTTACATGACAGATTCAAAATAGTAAGTACATTTTTTTTTGGTACCGATCTCTTTTTTTTTTTTTTTCCTTCCTGGTAGTGGCTTGTATAATTTGAGGTTAATGGATGTATATTTAAAATCTAAAACTTTTTGAAGTGGTGAATTTTTTTATATAATATCTTCATATATATGGAAAGGTGGAAAGGTGGAAAGGCACCGACTTGGAGCAAATTTACCCAAGCGAGCGGAGCAGACTATTTGTCTAATTTTATATATTGTAGGTTTTGAGAATAACACTTGATTTTGTTTTATAGCCGTACTGGTGATAATAAAGAAATCTGTTCCTCTCGTGTGGACATAGGCAATTGTCAAACCACAAATATTTTTATTTTCTTATTCATAATTTATATAATATATATCATAGTGTATTAAAAAAAATAAATATATATATGTAATAATTCCATGCTAGAACATGAAATGATCATAAATGCATAAGAAGTACAAATAATTAGTGATTTCTATATAAGAAAAATTTAATAAATGAATTGAGGTTAACATGAAGATGACTTTTTGGGGAAGTATGGCGACATAGTGGTGCAGGATATTATTGACATGGCTTGGAGTATTGATTGCAAATTGTTTACTTATATTTTGAGACAAATAAATAAAGTGGCACACTATGCCGCTCGAGGTCTGGATTTCATTAGCATTAACAATACTCCAGCTCACCTAGCCGAGTATGTAAATTGTGACATTAGAGCGTTGTCACTACAAAAAAATGGTCTATAATTACGATAGAAATTATCACTAAAAATATAAATTTTGTCACTATAACATCTTAGTGACAATATTGTGTGTCATCGCTAAGTTGTGGCTATTGAATAGTGGCTAAAGGATTTAGCGAAGAACTATGATAGTTGTCACTATTGCTCTATTTTATTGTGACTCGAATTTTCATCACTAATCACTATTAATTTGTTACAAACTATAATCGTCACTAAAATGTCATGATATAGCCACACAAATGTGTTGTCACTAAATAAACATATTTTTGCCACTACAATAGTTATCACTAAAATATTATAATATAGTAGCGTAATTTATCGTCACTAAAATATCATGATATAGTCACACATCGAGTCACAGCTAACTACCTGCACCACACCCAACCATTGAACCGCACCTAGTCTGCCACCACCGAGCCGCAACCAACCATCGGCTAAATCCACCGGCACCGTGCCGCACCACGAGCAATCAGGACCCACCGAGTCATCATCGCACTGCATCGGCGCCAAACCTATGAATCAGGATTCTTCACATAGCCATAGAAAAAATTAATATTTAGTGCTTCCAACAACATTCGAAACATTTACCTCTTACTTCAATTCTTTATACCCATCTGGTGCACTAAGTGATTAATTGTTAATATTTTGGATAATTAATATATATAAGGTGATAGTGCTTATCTATCTAAACTTAATAAATTTATGGAATCTATTTCACACTTTATAAATTTAATTCTTGACAATCTTATAAATAAACAAAACTACTACTACATCAGTAAATTCTAAGAAATAAAAGTAAAATACAAATATTGATAAATGAAATTTTATACAATTTTATATTAAAAAACTATTACACAATATTTACTTTTACTTCATTATTTAGAATGTGCCGAAGTAGTAGTAGTTTTCAAATTTATAAGATCACTAAGAAATAAATTTGAATAAAATAAGTTTTAATAAAAAATTTATAACGTAAAATTTTAATTTATATTAAACATAAATTTTACATAATTATGTAATTGAAATTATAAGTTAACTAAACAATTTAAAATTTACGCATTTTTTAAATATTTTGAATACATAATTAACTCATTATTTAATAGTTTGTAATATATTTGGTTGATGACGTGTAATTTTACAAACGCTGACTTGCCATCCGACAAGCCATGTCAATATTCCGTCGCTGAAAATTTTATCCCGTCATGAATTTAGAATATAATTGATAGTTTGTAATATATTTTGATAATATGCATATTTTGCAATATATTATAACTTAATTGCACATTTTGAACTTATCACTTTTAAATAGATCAATTTTTAATATAGTAATATAATCTTCAATCATGTTTTAAATATGATTAAATTTAAATTTTTATTAATCTTTACGACTTATATACAAATATTTATATAGTTTAATTACTTAAATATATTAAGTCAATACTCAATTGCTATTTAATTGCCACATCAAGAATTTTGTTTAAAATGGGTAAAAATCATAATAGTCTTAACAAAAAATGTAATGAAATCTTAATGGTGTTAAGTTGGTGGGGGATCAAATTGCTTAATAGAATATAATGTAGGATATAATTTCATAAATTTGGACGTATGAATAATAAAATTTCATAAATTTTAAAAGTTTTAGATATTACGTAACTAAAAGCAAATTGATGACTTATAAAAGTCATTAATAATGAACTAGTGGAGTTCATTAAATTTTGAAAATTTGTTAAAACATCATAAAAAATACTCCCTCCGTCCCGGTGAAGTAGTCCCGTTTCTCATTTTTCCTTGTCCCGTAAATTAGTCCTGATATAATTTAGTGCCCGAGTTTAACACAATGGTGTCAAAGATAGTAAAACACAAAGGTTTGACACACACAAAACAGAGTATTTTAACACACGCGGAAGCTAAAGAGTTTGACACAACGGAATTAATTGTTCGAAGGTTTATAAATTATAAACCCTCGAGAGCCTTACGGCAAAATAGTTTTCACTTATTCAAAATAAGGTTTTTACAAGTGAAGAACAAAATACTAAACAAGATAGAAATTTTCCTAAGTTCACTCCTTAGTAAAATTCCTACGAAAAGCAATCAAACCCAAAAATCACACGATACAATCCAAATGTTCCTCCACCGTAGGATTCACTCTCCGGAGATGGATTCCACAACTCGATTGTAGTCTTCGTGTGCTTGAAGAATGATTGAAGAAAGACGATTCAGCCTAGAGCTTGTATGAATATGTGTTTCACCTCTGATCCGCACCTTCTCTAGTCTTCCTCGTCTCGAATATATAGAACTTGGAGCACACGAGCACTTCTTCCACTACTTGGCAATGGATCGTGTCTTCTTCCACGTCTTTACCTGTTCATACAACTAAAATGAACTCTCACTAACTCACGTGGGGGTTAGATAAAGATGTAGAGGTGCTCCCTATTATTTAGGAACTAAAATAACAACATATAATAATAATATAAACTATATAATAAATAAGATATAATATATACGAATCCTAATAAATAGGACCAGTAAAAACGTCATTAAACGGATAAATATAAGTTTCCTAAGAAGTAGGAATTAGTTGCAACAAACAGATTCAGAACTTTGACATTTAAGAGTCAAAGTTGTAAGCATATAAGGTTTGACACTAACATGTTAATGCGAGTAAGTTTGACAACCGTGTGTCAAACTTACATATTCGCATTTTTGTACTTTACAATCTCCCCCTTAAGCTTATCCGACTTGTTTCCATTCCATATGGATCATCCATAATAAAATAGCATTCATTGCCATAAAAAATATGGTGCAACCATAATAAAATCAATAAAGAAAATGGATCAACCATAAGCAAAAAAAAGATCATTGCATAAGCGAAAGATGATTACAGGGATTGTATCAAAAACTCCCCCTGAATCATAAAATATCCATCAACAGAAAAAAAAAAAAAAAAAAAAAAAAAACTTAAGGACATAAATTTTAAATAAACAGGCAGCAGGGGTCAGAGTCCAGCAGCCACCATCTTCCATCTTCAGCCACATCTCCCCCTGAATGGAAGCAGGTTGGAAAGCTTACTCCAGATCCTGAAGTAGCTTTAAGGCCTGTTTGAGGAGACTCTTGGCCTGTCTGATCTTGGAAGAGCTAGCATCCACTTCTTCGTCCTCTGAAACGTCACTCGGAGCATAAGGCAAGTCTTTGACCCTGGAATCTCCTTTCCTAGTCAGAGATTGCTTGAAGACCAGGGGAATAGGATCAGACTGCAACTCTTCATCCAACGGAGTGACTCATTGAGACAAAATAAACGCATGGAGAAGGCAAGGATGCGGCAGGTAGGTGTAGTCGGCTTTGGTGACTGCACGGAAGATGTTAGTGAAAACAACTTGGCCAAAGTTGAAGGGAAGACCGTAGTCCACTCTGTAGAGGAACTCGGCTTGCTCCTTTGAAAGCACAGAGAGATTCTTGTTTAGCATACAGTTGTGAACACTGATCTTGAACAGGGCAACATACTTCCATTTCAAAGAAGAGACAGGAAGCTTGGTCACCCATGCCTTTGTCTTCCCACCCGTGAGCTCAGCATCCATCTCATTATCTGCAGACTTTGACAACCCTTCGATTTTGACAGACTTTAACCCCAGGAAATTGTTTATGGTATTAGGGTCAAACTTAATAATTTTCCCCCGTACAAATGACTTCCCAAACTTAGGTTTCCCAGTCTGAAAGATCTCATCCTTCAACATATTGGCAAAAAATTCCAAAACCAAAGATGGGCTAAAAGCAGAAAAATCAGTCACAGTTTTAAGAAGACCCCTTCTCCTAAGCAGAATGTCTAACCCAAACTTAGTAAACATATCAGAATCCATCAATTTCTCCATTTTGAACTCCCTCTTAGAATAAAGTCCCTTAAGTGTTTTAGCATAGCAATGATAATACTTAACAGAGTATGACCGGCTAGCATCATAATCAGAGTTATCTTCATCAGAGGAGGAATGAGTACCTTTTCCTTTCGGGGGAGTAGGCTCCAGGGACTCATATTGTTCAACCTTTGGCCTTTTGGATCGTTTGACCTTAGATCGTTCAGGAGAGATGGATTTGGCTGGGCGTTTGGTAGACTTTGACACAGATTTCTTTAGCTTTGGTCTTCTTGACAGAAGTAGCTGCTTCGGATTTCTTTTTCTTCTTCGCTGGCTGGTCTCCACTGGAATCAGCATGCTCCTCAGACTGCTCGGTGGCTTGATGTTCTGCCTGGAAGTCCTCATCGTCAGAGTTGTCGGACTCGAAGTCTGACATGACGGTGTCAGACTTTTGGGACTGCTCCGGCAGATCGTCATCCGTGGTGAAGACATGGGGGGTGTCAGTCAGACTCCTTTGAAACTTTCTTGGCTTCACTTTCTTCCGGCGGGTGGCGGCATGCTTTTGATACTGCTTCTTCACTGTTTCCTCGAAAATCCTTTCGGATCTCCGTTCAGGCATCTTTCCTTCGAGTTGTTGGACAGCGTCAGAGATGAGCTTCAGATTCCCCGGTTCTTCCGCAACAATGGGGAAACCTTCTTGGCCAGGAAGAGCGTACCGAAGTGGTGGCTCATGAAGGACTTCAGTTGTGTCAGCACCAACGGCAGAGATACGCAGATCTTCAAAAGATTTAGAAGGAGGATCAGAGGAATCTGGTTGAAGGAAAGGTTCCCGCAAGATTCGCTCTGTTTCTTTGTCAAACGCCTTGTCTGACTCCTCAATTGAAGGCTTGGTAGGTGGGTTAGGGTTTTCAGATTTTGATGGAGAGGAGTGAGAGGTGGCGGTAGGTTCCTTTGTAGGAGGCTCAATAGGGTGAGAGGGTGGTGGAGTTATTTCAGTGTTGGTCGGCGGTGTGGTGACGGTTTCAGAGATAGGAGTAGGAGTGGTTCCTTCGACAATGGGTTGAGAGGAGGAAGCTTGAGATGCTTTCTTCATTTGGCTCTCAAGAAGGCGTTGGAGAATCTTGGCCTCGTCCGGCGAGGAAAGGGTTTTGGCAAGGAGATCTTGGATGTTTTTGTCGGCCATGGTGGGTTTTGGAGTGAGTTGAGGAGGTTCAGAGAGAGAGAGAGAGTGAGAGAGAGAGAGAGAGGATGTGAGGGGTTGTGTGAGACGTGGGAGAGAGAGTGAGAGTTGAAACGGTTTGTGGTGTAGGTGATGCTTTGAGAGGCGTGAGGGAGTGATGTGACAAGGCTGCTGCAAAACACTTAAGTAGGGGGTGAGGTGTATCAATTTTGTAACAATATAATTGAGAATAAAGGAATTCAAATTAAAATCAAAGATAATGAGAAAATATCTAAAACTAAGGCAAATACCAATTTAAATTGGATTAGGTTAAATTAGGATTTAAAAAACATAAAATTCGCAAAAACTTAGAACAAATTTACAGAATAAAAGATAAGCTCGAAAAGATTCAAATTATGATGACTGCTACCAGGTTTGATACTGAGATGTCAAAGTTACAAAGTGTCGATATAAAGTAATCTCATTATTCCTTCCACAAAGATTGTGTGCCTAATCACGTCCAATCTTTAGTACTAAATGAGATAACGAAAAATCAGCCCATTTATTTTCCAAATAAACTTTGATTCCACATGGTCAGAGTTCTAACAACGTGTTGTCCATAGTACTTTCAGTTAACTTGAAATTTAAATAGGGCAAAATCACTATGTTTTACAACTTTGAGATCTCACACTTGTATCTCTTAGTTTTATAACATGAAAAAGTATAATCGACAAAGGAACAAACTTTAACATCACAGTGTCAAAGGTTAGACAGCAGTCACACATAGTCAAATCATTCAGTAGGAGGGTTACACATCCCTAGAGATTTTCTCAAGTATGAGAATCTCTCAAAGTCAAGAGCTTTAGTAAAAATATCTGCTAATTGTTCTTTCGTTGTCACAAACTTTAAAGTAATTAAACATTTTTAAACCAAGTCACGAATAAAATGGTGTCTAATATCAATGTGCTTGGTGCGTGAGTGTTGAACAGGATTTTTAGCAATTTCTATTGCACTAGCATTATCACACAAGAGAGTCAGAGTTTCAGAAGGCAAACCATAGTCTTCTAGCATTTGTCTCATCCAAAGTAGTTGAGTGCCCCACTTGCTGCTGAAATGTATTCAGCTTCAGCCGTTAATAGTGAAATGCAATTTTGTTTCTTGCTAGACCACGACACCAAGTTTGCACCTACTAGAAATCCACCTCCACTTGTGCTCTTCCTGTCATCCACATCACCTGCCCAGTCCGCGTCACTATACCCTGTAATGTCAGTGCTAGACTATTTTGTGTACCAAATACCCAAATTAGGAGTGCCAGAGATATATCGAATTATCC
Organism: Plectranthus barbatus; assembly: GCA_026898455.1. Taxonomy (NCBI): domain Eukaryota; kingdom Viridiplantae; phylum Streptophyta; class Magnoliopsida; order Lamiales; family Lamiaceae; genus Plectranthus; species Plectranthus barbatus. The sequence goes on from JAPKLW010001977.1 coordinate 25,450, forward strand.
TTTTGACAGCTTTTAGGTGTGACTCCTTGGGATCAGACTGGTACCTTGCACACACACCTACACTGAATAGTATATCAGGACGACTAGGAGAGAGATATAAGAGACTTCCTATCATGCTACGATAAAGAGTAGGTTCGACTTTGACACCTGAACTATCTCTACATAGTTTATCACTGCTACCCATAGGAGTTTTCATATGTTTAGCATTTTTAAGTCCAAATCTCTTAATTATACCCAATGCATATTTTGACTGAGAAAGAAAAACACCATCCTTACGTTGCATAATTTGCAGACCTAGAAAATAATTTAATTCACCTACCATGCTCATTTGAAACATGTTTGACATGTTGGTGACAAACTCATCGACAAGTTTGACATCAGAAGCACCAAACACAATATCATCCACATAAATTTGAGCTATAATAAAATTATTTCCTATATGTTTAACAAAGAGGGTTTTATCAGCGTTACCTCTTACAAACCTTAGATCCAACAAAAATTCAGTTAGTCGGGTATACCATGCACGGGGAGCTTGTTTCAAACCATATAGGGCCTTTTTGAGCCTGTAAACATGATCCGGCTTTGACATGTCTTCGAACCCCTTGGGTTGTTCAACATAAGCTTCCTCTTCAAGAATCCCGTTCAAAAATGCACTTTTGACATCCATTTGATAAAGTAAAAAATCTGCAGCACAAGCAATAGCAATCAAAAGACGGATTGATTCTAATCTTGCCACGGGAGCAAACGTTTTGTCGAAGTCAATGCCTTCAACTTGCGTATATCCCTGAGCAACCAATCTAGATTTATTCCTCACGACGTTGCCCTTTTCATCGATTTTATTCTTGAAAATCCATTTGGTTCCTATCACATTCTTGTCACTCGGCCTTGGAACTAATTCCCACACATTATTGTACTCAAATTGGCTGAGTTCCTCTTGCATGGACTTAATCTAAAATTCATCTGCAAGAGCATCTTTAACATTCTTTGGTTCAAACAAAGATAAATAACAAGCAGAATGCAAAAGATTAAACCTTGACGATAGACATAAAGATCTGACCATCTCACGGTAGTTGACAAGATCCTTCTTCCTGGTTTGGACTCCCTCTGTCATACTTCCGATTACCTGAGACGTGGGATGATCCTTCCTTATTCTGATAGGAGGGTCCCTTCTGTCGAGGTTTGACACTGGCGTGTCAGAGTGGTCTTCTGTGTCAGAGCTTGGTGAAGTATGACTTGTGGACGGCTGATCACTGGTGGACTTTTCACTGGAAGAAGGTTCTTCAGAACATTCAATTAGATGGGAAGCATCCAATTCATCCATCCTCTCATGCAGTGATCCCGCCTCGTCAAACACAATATTGACTGACTCTTGAATGGTTTGAGTGTCAAGATTGTACACACGATAAGCTCTGTTGTTGCTAGCATACCCAAGGAATAGGGCTTTACTGCTTCTTGTGTCCAATTTTGTAAGGCATTTCCTGTCATTCAGCACAAAGCAAAGGCAACCAAAAACATGTAAGTATTTAAGATTAGGTTTCTTACCATTTAGAATCTCGTATGGAGTGGTCTTTGTTCCAGGACGAAGATACACTCTATTGATCAGATGGCACACAGTGTTGACCGCTTCAGCCCATAATCTTTTGGATAGGTTTTTTGAGTTTAACATAACTCTAACCATTTCTTGGAGCGTCCTATTCTTCCTTTCAACCACACCATTTTGTTGTGGTGTCTTGGGTGCTGAATACTCATGAGAGATGCCCTTTCTTTCACAAAATTCATTAAAGCTTTCATTCTCGAACTCTCTTCCATGATCAGTTCGGATCCGTATGACACTGGAGTTATAGAGTTTCTTGAACTTTTTGTACAGCTTCTTGAAGTGATCAAAGGCTTTAGATTTTTCTCGCAATAATTCCACCCAAGTAAACCTTGAAAAATCATCAGTGCATACTAACACATATTTCTTTCGACCTATACTCTCAACTTCAATAGGTCCCATCAAATCTATGTGAAGCAATTCAAAACATGTGCTGGTGTTAACTGAATCAGTAAAAGGATGAGAAGCACGTACCTGCTTACCTTTTGTACATGGATCACATACTTTGTCAGGGTCGAATTTCAGGTTAGGAACACCTTTGACTGCATCAGCCTTCAGAAGTTTCTGAATGCAATGGGTACTTGCATGTCCCATTTTCTGGTGCCATAGTTCAGCTTCGTCAGG
>JAPKLW010001977.1:42667-79252 GCA_026898455.1 Plectranthus barbatus
TTAACTTTTTTCAACTAATTTTTGAGTTTCAAATTTGAAATCTTTCTACATATTCATAAATGGATACACACTGAGATATATCAGAGTTGTGATTCCAGGTGAAGCAAGTGGCACAACACAAAGCTAGAGCTGATCATGGGAGGTAGCAATAGCATTCCTAAAATCTTTGACCCAATGTGTGTGTTTTTTGTAGGCAGTGTAAATTTGCAGATGATCCAAGAATTAGGTGAGATTGATTAGTCCATGTGGAGAAATTGAGATTGGCAAGTGGATAGCAGTGCATTAGAATTAAGAAAATGATGGAATTAGGTAGCAGCTTGACACCTATAAAATCAATACTAATGCTTACAACAACTCCAGTCAGTCACCCTTGATTGGTAAGCACCCATATTTGTTTTATTTTTTTTTTCTTTATCCCTGTCTCGTTGTCCCCCCACGAATTCCGCTCACCTTTTTCCCCTACGCCATTAACAATTCCACAAAATCAAATACTCCTCTTTCTCTCCAAAAACAAAAAACATATTTGTCTCAAAAAAATCCACGCTCTGTTTGAATACTGCTTCCGCGTACGACCCGACAAAGTCTCTAATACCACCCAATCCATCGTTTTCCACGCACTTTCCATCTCCCCCAACAACAACTTGAAAATAAATCATTGCCCCAATTTACTCTCTCTCTCTCCTTCTCTCTGTCTATATACATACATCCGCAGCAGAAGTTCAATTCGCTGACATATATAGTTTTACTTTTTCATCAGACATGAGTGGTAGTAGTACGATGAACTACGACAAGATCAGCAAGAAATGCTGTGGGATAAAAGGGCTTCGTCTCAACTCCAGAAGATTCTCCGTGCAGCGCCTGCGCACTAATTTCCTGTATATTTTCCGAGTTTTCAAGAGATGGAAGAATTCTTACAAGAATTGTCTCAGATTGCTGAGGAAAAATCTGGTCAGAAGAAGGAGAAGAAGAAAGGGCGCCGAGAAAACTGAAGTCACGAGCTGTGGGTTTTCCGCCGTCAGAACGATGAACCACTCCAATTCGTTTTGCTCGGAGGCGATCGCAGACTGCTTGGAATTCATCAAGAGAAACTCCGTCTCCATTGACGATGAGAGAAAGCCTATGCTTAATCAAGATTAGGATTTTTGCTTTGAAAAAGTATCAAATTTTGTGCTGTACATAATTAATTAGAAATTTATGTTTCATTTTTCTTTTTCTTGTGGGGTGAGTTTTGGTATGTAAGCATCATGAAATTGGAATATCATGATATTTTCTTAATGATTAAAATTTTTATGTTTAAATTAGGTTGGACAGAGATCTGATGTATTTTGTCCAATGTTCCCAACAATTGAAATTCTGAGCATGTCTTGTTTCGAATTAATTAATGTTGATTAATTTCAAATTATATTTAATTCCGCTAATATATTATTGTACCATGTTTTATTTCGCCAGTATGTATATATAATTTTAAACAGTAAAACAAAATATGGGTTACCGAAGTTGATGCCTCGTGTTCTGAAATTGTGCAGTTTTGGCTCCATGCGTTTGGGAATAATAGTTAGGATGGGAAATCATAATTTTTTTAGGAATTTAATTGTTTCAATGTTTGCACCACATTATATTATTTAAATGTGTTCCCTTTTAAATTTTTTTTGTTAAATCTTATCCTTTCTTTCCACCTAATATCTGTATAAAAATTTACCTGAGTAGGTTTGGATTCTGAACAACATAAATACTGTACGTGGCATTCTATATATATATTACCATGGATAAATATTAGTCAAGAATTACCGAGTCACTCAAAATGAGTTTGCATTAGTCAATATTCAATTAAATTTAATCACTACTAGAATTTGAGGCAATCGCGCACGCCATTTTATATCCCTCAAGAAAATATCGAAATCTGTTGCATAATTTTGAATCCATACCGTTAAACTATAAAAACTAATTAATTCCTCGCTAGTAACATCATTTGAATTTTGAAACCTTTTTGCTTCGATTCAAAGTCCAAACATTCCAAAAATGGAGTGACATTTTAAAACTATTTATCAATAATTGAGGTTTTTTTTTTTTTTTTTTTTTTGTATTTATGAAAGAATACATGAATTTCTTGCATTTTCTCTTTAAATTGATGAATGTGTAGAGAATTGCATGTCTAGTGGCAATGTGGGAAGTTGATAGTGGTTGTGAACTGTAAAGGAGCTTTTGGAAAAGTTTGAAAATTAAAAAATGAAGATAGAAATTGTTGAAGCCTAAGCCACCGAACTTGACCCCTAAAATTTGATCAAAAGTGATTTGAAATATAGATTAAAAAATAGATTGCCATTATTAGCTAATTAAGTAGCATAATCAGTAAATTAGAAGTTTCATATATTACCTCATTATCCCCAACTCAATAATATATACGATTTCGTATTTTCAAAATTTTGTTAAACGAGTTAATTTATTTGCAGCAGAACATTAATGAATAAACGTTCATCATTCTATCTTTCATGAGATGATTGGATATCATAAATTTCTTTGTAAGAAACAAAAATAATTTTAATAAAAAGATAAATACTTTATTATTTGAAAGTAACTAAAATTTAACTCATGCGTTGCACGAAATTATTATATTTAAGCATTGTAAAGAAAAATTAATTTATCTTACATTATTTATGATTTTAATAAGACAATGTATGCCATAGCATAAGTGTAAATATTATTTATGTAATAATTGTGTATACAAAGGTGCTTAATAAATCTCTAATTCGAGAGGAGAATTGATTAAAGCTCTTTGTTCACTCTCAATTAATTATGAATTGGGGCGAAACTGAATCATTGAATTCTTATTTAAAAAAATAATACTTAATAAATAAAATAGGTTTACATTTTAAATTTTAAAGATATCTTTTCGCCCACGTTTGATTTTAAATAAAAATGGAATGTATAAAGTTCTTCACATTTAAAATGCACTAATAAAATTATACATTCACATGCCATAATTATTATTAGTCATCACAATGGTGGTGTTGTGACTCATTCATAACCTACAAAAGTTGTCCATGATAAAGAAAAAAAATAAATCTTTACTTTTAAATATTTTATGTATTTAAACTTTTATATTTTAATCTTAATTTTTGAAAGAAATGAAGAGTCGTGGTTATTTCCCCCGCACATTACACACATTTGCCCCAATAATTTTTTTCACCCATGTTGCCTTAAATAATTTTTTCACGTAATAATATAATAAAATAAATAAAAATCAATTAGATGGGAACGGTTATATTGAACTATATATATATATATATGTCTTAATTATTTAAAATGGCCAAATTTATAAAACACATCATGAATTTGGCCACTATTATAAATACATCTCAAATATAGCCAAAAGTACAATTTTATGCATTGGAATCAGTTAAAATTTGATTTGAAAGCAAGTTTTTTGACATTTATGTCAAATCTGTTAGTTAAATTCAGTTTTTAACAAATTTAATAGAGAAATGTGCATTAATATGAATAAATGGAGATAAAAAACTAAAATTTGATCAAATAAATTATTTGGAATGATTTTTATTTTTAATTTTTTTTAGATCTTGGTCGCTCCCGGCTCACACTCAATCACTCTCAGATCGCTCCCAAATTGATTTTTATTTATATATATATATTTTAAAAAATTTTAGACCCAGGTCGCACTCGGGTCGCACCCAGTGGCTACCGGGTCGCTCCCAAGTTTACCAGAATTTTTATAATTTTTTTTAAATTTTTTTAAACTCAAACCGCACCCGGGTCGCACTCGGGGTCGCACCCAGTCGCTCCCGGGTCCCTCCCAAGTTTACCAGAATTTTTATAATTTTTTTTAAATTTTTTAAACCCGGGTCGCACTCGGGGTCGCAACCGAGTCGCACCCGGTCTCACTCGCACTCACAGGCTCTCTCTCACACACTGACACAAATTCTCTCTCACACTCCACATATTATCTCACACACACTCACATTATCTCACATACACTCACATTCTCTCTCATATTTAATATTTTTCTTATTAATTATATTATTTTAATAAATGAAATGATATTAAATATAAAAAAGTACTGACACATGTACTTTTTGACTATTTTTTAAATGAATTGATAAGAGTGACTAAAATTGATATATATATAAGCCAATATGACTATTTCAAAATTTCTATCTATATATATTCACTTTTTAATCTGACAATTTAACTATTCATTATGGCAGAAATATTTGTGGCCGTAACATCAAAAGGGAGTTTGCGTATGGAGTTATAATATAATTTAGTGTCCCTAACGATTGAGAAAGATAAATTTTGTATTGAGAAATCCAATAATTTGTTCCAAATTAAAAATTTGTCCCTCCAATGAAAGAGCATGTGGGGCATATGCTGCCACATCAATCATTTCCTAAATTTGTAGCTCAAGACTTTCTCCAAATTACAAAATTCTATGCACAAAAAAGTCCATGACTAATGGGCGCCACGGCAATTCCCATAATCTCCAACCTTAATTGTTGTTGATATAGTTGGGCTATTACAACTAATTATTTTGTTTTTTGATACTCTAGTTACGCCGCTCATCTAGTTCATCACATTTAACATCTCATTTCATTAATTTCTCAAATCATATCATAGTAAACCTTTTGAATTTTGATCATCATATTTTAAAGAATATATATATTTTTAATGTTTTTTCAAAAAATAAAAAATAAAAAAAATTGAAGAATGAGACATTAGTCTTGAGTCCAAAATGGTTGGGTTTGGATATGAGTGATATCTTAAATCAAAGATCCCAAAAATGAAGTCAAAAGCATGTCTAAGCACGAGCATATTTTAAATGAACAACTTATTTTGTATGCTCCAAGTGTTAATCATTAAACAATTTTTACATTTCTCATAAAGCGAAAAAAATAAAATACTATGACATATATCGTTTGGGATGTGAAACCAGCAAATGCTTCGTTAGTTAATAATTATTGAGGAAGTGATTAGGTATGTGAAAGTCAAAATTAAAACGAAAAGTTGAAGAAATAAAGATGCCTCGGGATATGGTGTAAAGTTGTTTTTTAATCTTTTTGAATTGTGTTTTTGTTTCAAAGTCTAGAATTGCGTATGAATGCAAGTTTCGCATTTCAAATAAATAATCACTAGATTTGGAATATTTTTTTCCCACAATCATTTCAGTGTCCCTTTTGAACTAAAAGTAATTTTTCATGATGAAACCACAAAGTACAATATAATTTGAGTTAAAATCTTAAATAATTAATTTTATATCCCAAAACTCTAAATAGTCACTTTTAGTTTTTTATATTGATATTCAAAGAATAGTCATATTTACTATATTACCCTTTTTTTTTTCAAAAATCTATATATCTCCAGTAAATTAATAAAAAAATACATGATTTTAGAATTTATGAAATAATTTAAATATTTTATTTCATAAAATTTTACAAGTTGCAATTAATAAAGTAAAATTGCACAAAATTAAAAAGAAAGTCGCAAACCACTAATAAAATTTTTTCTATTTTTTATTTAATTAATTTTATTAGTTCGCATATATATGAAACAACTCAAATCGCAAAAAATTAGAATGCATTTAGCAAATGATAGCAAACAAAGAGTACAAAATTTACTTTATTTACTTTTTTTTTTATTTAATTAAACTTTGGTTGATTCGATTAAACATTACACATAAATAAAACATTAATTTATTTAAAATTTAGTTGCATACTCACTCTTAAGATATTAATAAAATATATTCAATCAGCCATTTTAATTTGTAAACATTAATTCTTTTAATATTTCATCTAATAATTTATAAATATAAAATCAAAAGAATATTAATTGTCAAATGAATTAGGATAATATGGTCAAAATTACAAACATTAATTTTCTTGATATCTCATCTAATAATTTAAAAATATAAATCAAACGATTATTGAATGTCAAGTGAATTAGGAAAATATGTTTTTAACCGATAATTTGAGGAAATCACTGTTGACAAGGTAGGCCCAAACATTTTATTCCCGAGCCCTAATTCGATTAACCTAGTCTTGAGTCGGGTAAGTTGTTAGATGGGTTGTTTTGGGTCCAACAGAATATTGTTAGATATTTGACCCAAACATATATCTACCCTTGACCCATCTTCTAAACCTAATTTGATTCTTTCCCTTTCTGCGCCGCACATCGTTCTCTCTCTCTAAAGAAAAGCTCTCACCTCTCTCTTCGAATCTGAGTGTTTGTGTGAGGAATCTGTGAGTTCTTGAGGGAGTTCCTTCTATTCTCTGTGTGAATCTGAGTGTGGGTGGGTTAGAAACTAGGGCTTGCAACTCCATCTCCTTTTTGTGGTTTGTAGTAGGGCAGGGGCCGGTAGCAGGTGAGTCTGAGCCAACCGCCCCCTCCGATCGAAGAGCTGAACGAGGCACGCACACTCCTGCTGAAGGTTTTGCTGCTGAATCGCTGAAGAAGTCATTCTGATCCAGAGCAGCTGTTGTTCGTTCATCCAGGAAGGAAGTCCAGCGCTATTTTGTCTTCTCCGGTGGATCCTCGGGATCCAGTGGTAATTAGGGACCGCGGTAGTGGCAAAGATACTCAACATTGGCATTCGAGCCAGGTTACACTGCCTCGCGCATCTCGCCGCTGAAGGGTCCACATCGTCGCACCCTAGGGTGTGTGAGGTAGGTCGGCAGTGCCCTCACCTAGGGCCGCCGCTCTGGTATTGCTCTGAAACCTCCCCGTTCTTTCGATTTCAGTAGAACGGCCGACCGGTGCCAATAGGACTGGAATTTTTATGTTTCTTACTTGTCTCTGTGAACTCTGTGTTTCGCCGAAAGGCCTTGTCACCAACCCCATCCCCGAGTTTTCTGGTCCACAACCCAATTCCCATTATTTCACCCTATCGGGGTGTATGTGCTTTAAGCTTCCGTTGTTCTTTATACGTCTCTAAATAATTCTCTGAAACTTATCTGCTTATCTAGTCTGCCTCTGTTTTTCTGCCTCCTGTTGTCCTATCTTAGTGGCCTCTGTATGCACTTAATTTGTTTTTCGTGTTGGCCTCGTGGTGATTGGCTAGGCAGAATTAGGTTTTTTTTCCTTTTCCTTTGCATGATAGGGTTTGTCCAGATTGGGTTGTGACTCTATTTGTTTTTTTTCTTCGTGTCTTGTCTGCCTCGATATCCCTGTTTTAGTCACTGTCTTAGTGGCTGCGGTTGTGCTTTAATTGGTTTGATTTGTTCTCTGTGTTAAGTTCTTGTCGTCTTCCTGCTAATCGTGATCCAACTGTGCTGTATCTTTCCTGTGTGCCATCTGCTTTCGTTTTCTTTATCCCTGTCTGTTTTCTTGTGTGAAAAATCGATTTTAAAATGGCTTCTGGAGTTAATGCCTATGGTATGGCCCCATTTAACGGGAGAACTGATTTTTCTATTTGGAAACAAAAAATAAAGTGTGTTTTAATTCAACAAAAAGTCTATAGGGCTGTAACTGGAGAATATCTTGATACTGATACCCCTGAAAAGCGCACCGAAATGAATGAGCTTGCATGTTCCACTATTTTTCTTAATTTGTCTGATAATGTGATTAGAAAGGTAGGAATATTGGAATCTGCCAAAGAGCTGTGGGAAAAATTAAAGGATTTGTATACTGAAACCTCCCTAACCAATAGGTTGTTCTTACTTGCAACCTTTTTTAAATTCAAGTTAGACCTCAATAACGATATAGAGGGAAACCTAGATGTCTTCACTAAACTGATTCAAGACATCAAATTAACAGGAGACAAATATATGGAAGAATATGCCCTTGTTGTGCTCTTAAATGCTATACTCGAAGCCTATAATGATGTTAAAGATGCCTTTAAGTATGCAAGGGATAACATTACCCTAGATACTGTCATAGGAGGGTTGAAGAGTAAAGAGTTAGAAATCAAACAAGGTAAGAGTAAAAACAGGAGCAACAATGAAATTCTTCATGTTAGGGGTAGGTCTAAGAACAGGTTCAGTAATAATGATACTAAAAGGGGGAAGAAATCTCAGTGGGTTAAGAGGGAAAGGTCTAACTCCAGGTCTAAGGGCAAAAAATGCTATAATTGTGGAGTTTATGGTCATTATGCTAAACAATGTACCAAACCTAAGAGGGATAGGGCTGATAATAATGATAATTCTGTGAATGCATCAACCAGTGATAATCTAGGTGATGTTTATATGGCTACTGCCCCTGTTTGCTCTGACCCTTTGCTGTTTGTCAATGCCTGCTTGAATCAATTTGGTGTAAATGAATGGTTAATCGATTCTGGTTGTACTTTCCATATCTCTCCACATGAACAACTATTTTCTAACCTAAAAATCGTAGAAAATGGCTATATCTCTCTTGCTAATGAGAAAAGGTGTAAGGTTATAGGCATAGGAGATATTAAATTGAAATTTGATACAGGATGCATGTTTACCTTAAAAAATGTTAGATATGTACCTGAATTATGCTATAACCTTCTTTCTTGTGCTGGGAGATGGGGGGAAGGGTATTATGAAGATATTGCAGGGTTTTCTTGTAATCTGTAAGGATGTTAAGAAAAACAACCTGTATGTGTGTTACTGTGAGTCTCTACATGCTTCTAATATGGTTAACAATGCATCTGATGATAAAACCAGCTTATGGCATGATAGATTAGAGCATATGAGTAATAAAGGTTTGGAAATTTTGAAGAAAAATGGCCTGTTTGGTAATGACAATGTATCTTGTTTGCCTTTCTGTGAGTTTTGTGTCCTTGGAAAGCAAAACAAAGTTAAATTCCCAAACACCCTTTCCCCTAAATGTGCCTAAGAGTTTGTGCATTCTTGAATACCTGCATGCTGATGTGTGGGGCCCTTCTAGTGAGCCCACACATGGTGAAAAGAGATAATTCTTATCTGTTATTAATGATTTTTCTAGGAAAGTTTGGATATTCTTGATGAATAATAAATCTGAAGTTTTTAGCTGTTTTAAAAACTGAAAAATCTTGATTGAAAACCAAACTGGAAAGAAAATCAAAACTCTCAGGACCAATAACGGTCTTGAATTTTGTAATAATTCTATGGATCAATTATGTGCTGAATATGGGATAAAAAGACATAAAACAGTCCCTCATAACCCCCAACAAAACGGTGTGGCTAAAATGATGAATAGAACGTTGCTGGAGAGGGTTAGGTGTATGATGGCTAAATGTGGGTTAGAAAAACCTTTTTGGGGGGAAGCTATAATGTCTGCAACCTACCTTATAAATAGGTCCCCCTCTGTTCCTCTAAAAGGTAGATGTCCTGAATCTGTCTTCTTAGGAAAGCTTATAGATTTATCTAACCTTAGGGTATTTGGGTGTGCAGCCTATGTCCACCAAAAGGGTGATAAATTAGAAAACAGGGCTAAGAAGTGTGTTTTTCTAGGGTATCCTGAAGGGGTAAAGGGTTATAGAGTGTTAGATATATCTAATCCTGAATTTAATGTCATCATAAGTAGGGACATCACCTTCAATGAATCTGAATTTCCCTGCAACATGTCTAATTTGCCTGTTTTACATGATTCTCACTGTGAGGTGGAGCCTAAAATTGAACCTAACGATGTTAATGACATTCAAGGGGAAGATGTATCTGATAAAACTAAAATTGAATGCCATAAACAATGTGATAATCAACAAGGTGGAGCTGATTGTGTGGATTTAAATGACTATCAACTTGCTAGAGATAGAATTAGAAGGCCCATATCTGTAAATAGGAGATTTGATGATTTTGAACTTGCTCTTCTTGCTTTTAATGTGTTTGATGAGATAGATGGTAATGAACCAAAGTCTTTTAAGGAGGTTGTTGAGTCATTTCACTCTAATATGTGGATTGAAGCTATGAAAGATGATATTAAAAGTTTGCATGACAATGAAACATGGACTCTTGTTAAAAGAAATGATTCTTACTCTGTGATTGCTTGTAAATGGCTGTACAAACTTAATAATGATGGGAAAAATGTTAGGTACAAAGCTAGGCTAGTTGCTAAGGGATTCACCCAAAAAGAATGCATAGACTACACTGAAATTTTTGCTCTTGTTGTGAAGTTTACTACTGTGCGTATCATGTTTACTTAGTTGCCCATTTTAATTGGGAAATGAAACAAATGGATGTAACTACTGCCTTCCTTTATGGTGACCTCGATGTAAACATTTATATGAATCAGCCCGAAGGCTTTGTTGATCCTAAATATCCTAATCATGTGTGCCTGCTTAAGAAATCTTTGTATGGTTTAAAATAGTCACATAGACAATGGAATATTAAGTTGATACTGTTATGAAATCTTTAAAGTTCAATAGAAGTGTTTATGATCACTGCTTGCACTTTAAAATGTCTGAAAATGTCCCTGTTTTTCTGCTTCTTTACGTGGATGACATGCTCCTAATCAGCCCCTGTCTGAAATATATTAAACATGTGCAAGATAGTCTTAGTGATAAGTTCAAAATGAAAGATCTTGGTGATGCTAGAAGGATACTTGGTATGGATATAGAAAGGGACATAAATAAGTTTGTTCTTGTGCTAAAACAAAGTGATTACATTGCTAAAATTCTGTCTAAGTTCTCTATGTCTGATTCAAAACCTGTGAATGTCCCACTTGCTGCTCACTTCGTGCTAAGTAAGGATCAGTCCCCAAGATCTGATTCTGAAATTTTGGACATGAAAATGGTTCCCTATTGTAATGCAATTGGATCTGTTATGTATTTTATGGTTAGCACTAGGCCTGATATTGCTTATGCTAAAAGTTGTTTGAGTAGATACATGGCGAATCCAGGTAAACCTCATTGGGAAGCCTTAAAGTGGTTATTGCGTTTTCTGAAATGTACTAAGCATGTTGGTTTGAGATTTTCTAAGTGTAATAATGGTATTAAACTAGTAGCTTATGTGGATTCCAATTATGCAAATGATAGAGACAATAGGAAATCTACTACTTCCTACATTTATACTTTGTGTGGTTCATGCATAAGTTGGAAATCTCAACTTCAACCTATAGTTGCCCTTTCAACCACGGAATCTGAATATGTTGCTATCACCGATGCTATAAAAGAGGCAATTTGGCTAAAGGGTTTACTTTCTGAAATTGGTTATCTTGATAATAAACCAAATTTGTTTTCAGACAGCCAATCTGCGATTCAGCTTTGTAAAAACCCTGTATTTCATGATCGAACCAAACACATAGATGTTAGGTTCCATTTTATACGTGATGTGGTTGAAAAGGATCTGATTTCTTTAGAAAAAATTGCTACTCAATTTAACCCAGCTGACATGGGAACCAAATGCTTACCTTTTGAAAAATTTGCGTCATGTCAAAATATGTTAAACTTTGATAATGGTTGATAACTATGTGCTTTTATTATCTTAATTAATTAACATATTTATGAACTATGTGTTTCCCTTATGCTGAACTGTGTGTTTGCTTCCTCTGTGGTGCAGATACGTCCTCCAGTGGGTTTGTGCTTGCCTCACATCCATGATTTGCCTTGTGTAAATCATAAAAGTCCTCGTACATGAATTAAGCGAGGCAACCGGCGATGATGACCACTAAAAATTTTGGCTACCCCTGCAAACTATTGGACCTAAGGTGGAGATCAGACAACACACGAAGAAAAAATAAAAAAAAATAACACTGAGGGTATTTTGGAAAGTTTTCACAATTTTGGCAAATTATTGAATATGTACATAAGATTGGCTATTTAAGGTTTTTACATAGTAAATATGGCTATTTAGATATATTTCCACATATAATTTCCCAATGCTAATTCTTGATCGGTTTCCATCAATATTTTAAATGTATATCATATCTTTTTATTGCTATATATACTTAGATTTTGATGTATGAGTCATTTTGTTGAATAATCTAGGAGAAATAATCGTGAGAATTAAATTCTATCTATGGGCTAAAATCGAAAAATATCTTAACAAAATTTATCGAGAATGTTGATGGTTGATTTTTTTTGTGAATTATATGGGTTAGAAATAATATAGAGAAATACTAAAAATAGAATGAAATTAACTTTGGTTGAGAGACAATATTAGAATGAAAGTAAATGCTTCTTAATTGCTTTGTATTATTAAAACATTGTGGTGTTTTTAAATGCTTATAAATGCCAATATTTATAGGCAAAAATGATTTGACACAACCCTTCAACAAATAGTTACGTTAAAAATTTAATATGAACCAGTTCCAATTTTCCAGCTCCACAATTAAATATTGAAGACACATTGATTGACTTGAAGAATGACCTTCTTACGATACAATCTTTTTTAAGACAAGCTCAAGACAATGCAACTCCTCGAATAGAAAGAGTTCGAGACACCTTCTTTTCGAGGAAGGGTTTCTGAAAAAGACCAAGTGACTTACTCACAATCTTTTAACCTTAGTCAACTTTCTTGGATAATGGTTTTTTTTCCCCTGAAAATAGGCTTTTAGACCAATCATGTTGGGACACAACAGAGAACTTAAAAATCACCAGGAAACTAAAAGAACTGGTAATTTTCTTAGTTTAATATAAATATTCTTGAGATTTTTGGGATATTAAAACTATGACCTTATTTTCTCATCCAAATTTCAGCTGTTCAAATAATTTAGGTCTTAATTAATTCTTAATTCGCATTTATCATTTTTCTTCTAATTATATTACTTGGCAAAAATATGTATTGGATTGGGCCATCAATATGATTCCGTATCTTAGTTTCCAAAACGGGGTACTAATTAATTATTTGCATCATATAGGTCCTGAAAAAATATATTTAAATTTGCACCAATTTTATTGTTGAAATGAGTGGTAATTATGTTCACCAACACGAGATTTTGTCAATTTTCTTCTTGATAATACATCAGAATTTACATAAAATCAAATCGTTCTCGGCTAGTAGCTGTAATGTCCCCAACTGACCTTCCCAATTTTGGGCGTGCTACAGTCGTGGTCGACAATTTTCAAATATTTTCTCAAACAAAAACAACGGAAGACTTAAGTAGTTGACAAAATAAGAACATTTATTCATTTAAAAGATGTGAAATAATATTTTCTACAGCCAATAAAAGTAGAGAGTTCAAACATCCTTTCCAAACATCACAAGAGAAACAAGGGAAAGAATATGTTAGAGGTTCGTGCAAGTGTGTGTAGTGTGATGGAGATATGCATGTGGAGATGCATATCTCAGGATCTACTTCAAAATCTTTACAAAAACATCTGCATCGCCTTTACACCACCACTCCTCCATCCTCAATGCTCAACCTGCCCAACCTGCGTATTTTAGAAACAATACCAAAAGTTGAATCCGTCACAAATTTTTGCGACGGATTTGGGACGAAATTTTCCCATCGCAAAATATTTGCGACGGAATTTTCCGTAACAAATTAATTTCCTTCAAAAAAATAAATTTAAAGTTTTTTTGAACCGGTTAAGTACCGGCCGGCCCATCCATAAAATTTGGTGGTCTGCACCCAAGGGGTAGAGGTGTAAATGAACCAAATTATTCGTGAGCTACTCGGATCTCGACTCGATAAAAGTTCGTTCGAGTTCGTTTAGTAAAGCACGTTTATTAAACAAACCAAACTTGAGCATCATAGTATTCGACTCGTGAGCAGGCTCGTTAGCTAAAATTAGTAAGAAATATAAAACAATTACTTTTATAAAAATAATATCTTCATGATTTAAGAGTAACAATAATGATAAATCTTTCTAATAATGAAAAAAGTAAGAATTTGAACATGAATATGATATTAAATTTTGGAACAGATAACTTTTTTCTTCAAAATAATAATGAAAATTTAAAATATATTCTAAATTTAGAAAGTTCATTTAGGCTCGATTAAAGCTCGATAAAGTTTGTGAACATCAAAGTATTCGATAAAAAAGCTCGAAGCTCGACTCGAAACTAAACGAGTCAAACTTGAGCACGATACTACTCGACTCGGTTCGATTACACCCCTACCAAGGGGATTCAAACTCGGCACCTCCCACATGCGTGCTGCGCGCGTAACTGTTGAACCAAACACAAATCTCATTTAATATACGTACTAAAAAATATACATATTAAAAAAAATTTGCGACGGAAAATTCCGTCGCAATTTGGTCGCATTATTGAAAATTTTATTCCGTTGCAAATCCATCGTTAGTCCATCGCTAATTCGCAACCTATTTTTTTGTCACAAATTCATCGCAAATTTTCAATTTGGTCGACATGAGATGTCGATCGACATGCGTCGTCTTCTCCGACGCATGCGCGAACCGCAACTATAACTCCATTTTTCTCTTGTTTCAGACACAACCAAGCTAAAAAATTCATACTAGCATGATCCTAGACCACTATAGAACACAAACACAAGCTCCAAACATTCAAAATCACGAAAACAGGCCGAAAATAAGTGAGGGTCGAAGCACTCACCGAAAAACTTTCAGCGGTGGTGGTGGCAGATTCTGACATCCAAAACTCAAGTCCAGCATATCTACGAGTTCCCTACGACACGAGGAACACGAATATATAAGCTAAATACCAATTCATCAACGTTTCATACGAGTTTCAACCCGACACCGTAAATTATTGAAAAGTCGACGACTTACCTTCACACGCTTCTAACCTTGCCATTTCTCGACGGAATTGTGTGTTCTCAAGCTTCTCGTGACCCTTGCAACACGAGCTACACGATGGTGGTGGTGGCTGGACTGGCGGCAAACGGTGATGATTGAAAATGGCGGTGGAAGGAGGCTGCGTGGTGAGGGTGGTACGGGGTGTTTGGAAATTGGAAAGAAAATATGTGTAAATTGTTTTGTAAATTTCTTTTACCAAAAGAGTGTTATCACTTTTCCACCACCTCCCATTTCACATCATGCCGCCCATCTATAATTAGGCTTGATACGTGTTGGATTTTTTCATCGTGAAGAATTCAACACATATCCCTCTACCTCAATTCGTGTATAATTTACTTCGATAATTCAACTTCTCGGATTTTTAAATTGAATTGCATTATTCCGATTAAACATGCAATTACATGGAAGTGCTTCATTTAACGAGCCCATATCATTCATATAATTTTTCAAATTTTCGGAGATATAAATACTGTCCTATTTCTCAAAATTCGATAAATTATAAATCACCCATCGAGTCTCAAAAAAATATACCGATACTTTTGTATCCTTCCATATTTAATTCCAAGCATACCCTAGCTCGGTTTAAGAAATAGACCTTCCGAGTGCAAATTGTGAATTTATATGCGATATTATTATATTTGAATAATAATTTGCTGCACCCACTTTTCTTTCGAAAAATGTGACTACACGGTCACTTGGGTTTTCTCGAAACGAACTCATTGGTATAATATATGTTAGAAAATTTACCCTCGTGTCTCATTGGGTGTCATTTCTTGTTTCTAAAGGCAATTTAAATTAAATCCGGGATATTACAGTAGCTGCCGCAACCCTCAATCATTGGGTTGATATTTAATTGATGATACAAAATGTGGATAATATAAGATTTCAGTAAGATGGCAGAGTGAAATAAACAAAAAAAATGCCTGTACACAAATACCTTGTAGGGCTGTGGTGGTTGAGTTAATGGGGTCCTTCTAAACGCAAGTAGTCATACATAACTTCCGTAAAAGGTCCTAAACTCCTTGTCTGAGACAAAAAGATTGAATTCCAACCACCCACAAGTCCACTCCCTGCTATGTCTATGCTGTAGAGATGGTACAGCCCATGAATCCCATGTCTTGCTAGTGCATTGTCTCTCCCTATCAATCCCGTGCTGAATTCAGCGCCCCCTCTCGGATTGTTTACTCGTACCTACAACCCAATATACATTCAATTCTAAATCATATATATATATATATATGAATTAGATGATGACATGATGAATTTGCAAATCACATACTTGTAGTTCTGCACCATTGGCTGATGCAAGTGCTACTTGGAAAGTGTACTTTGCTCCTTTATTTACATTTTTTAGGTTGAACTGGATTTCCCACGTTATTCCTTGGAAGTATTTCCCTCCCACATTCCTGATCAACATTTTCATCAACTTTTTTTAAAAAAAAAAATGGAGTTCTAGTAATTAAGATATAATATACGTACCTTGTTGCATGCACGAAAAACCAGTCTTTCATGTAATTACTATGTCCGACTGTGTAAACCAAGTCTCTGTGAGGATAGTAATCCTCGTAACGTGCCCACAGTCCGAATTGGTGGTACCTGTGAATTGAGGATAATCATATCATATCATATCATATCATATTAATTAAGAGCTATATAATATGCCTTTTGTTTTTAATTCAGTTGATTCTTACTTTTGAACGGGTCCTGGACATGGATGGATCTTGAATCTGGGGTCAGGATCCGGAATGAAAAACTCCGCAGCCGTTCGATCAGGAGTTCCGATCTCCCACAGTGTCGGACCTTTTCTTGGAGCATAAAAAACAACACCTCTTACGACAATGCTAGATCCGGGCTTAATTGTGATGTCGGAAGCATGCTTGAAATCGCCAAGAATTCCAGGAACTGATGCAAACAAGCTGTATGTTCCAGGCACCACATTCTTGATCATGAATCTCCCATGGTTATCTGCTTGCGTCCAAAACTGATAACCCTGCAGCACAATTCAACAAAATTAATTATGCACAAGACAAGACTTGTTACATTACATATGATAACTGGATCGAGGCCAGTATCCGTTTTATAATTTGATCTGATACCTTGTTTTCCAATTGCCAAGACCCTGCAGCTCCGGGTGGAGCCAATCCCACAAAAGCTGAGGCTCCAGGCAGAGGTTTCCTATTTTTGTACCTTATAAAACAATAAGTATGTCTAATTCAAAACACGAATTTCATTAATCATGATTCATTATAGTTGTGTAATTGAATGCATGAAATTCAGAGAGCGAATTAGGTGAAATCATGAATTAATTACCAGTCATGAACAAATAATTGACCCCTCACAGCTCCTCTTTGGTTCGACTTGAGGAAGTCCGGTGAGAGTGGGAAACTATAAGGCCAGGCAGCTACCTCCATCTCCATCTGATCAAGATCCCATCCCATCCCATCCCATGCATTATAATTACTTTTGACAAGCATCATAAAATTCAATTAAATTCATGCATGCATACCCTTCGCTTAGCATCGTTCCAAAGTATGGAAGGATCAGTTCTGGCTTTAACATGGGAGTTCAGATACACAAAAACTGGCCCCAAAACCTTCTTCCAGTACTCTCCCTTCTCCAACTTGATAGCTATGTCCTCTCCCACATAATGTGTGCTCATAAACATCTTTAATTTTGGTTCAAACATACAGTAATTAGTATTAATTATTGTTAGTAATTTTAATTAACTCGTGAATATATATATACTTACAGAAAGCACAGTTGGGCCAACATGAGAAGTAAGATCCTGCTTGAAGGGTCCCCCAGTTTTGAACTCATTGCTGGGAGTTATCATCCAAAACCCCACGGCCGGATTCCTGCTTACCCATCCATGCACATTGTTGTCTTTGTTATCACACGAGTACAAGTATTTATCGTCCACCTACAATTAATAATAATTAATTAGTTCGAGTTAATTGTGATTTAAGAAATTTAATCTTTTACCTCTCCTCTAAGGTCGGGGTTTCTTGGATTCGTGAGAAGAACAGCTTCTGGATAATCAAGAACTTGGCCATTAGCTCGATCCCAAGGCGTTGGCATCACCCTTTGCCTATCGTCCGACATTGCCATGTAGTAAAATCTACATTTATAAAAAAAAGACTATAGTAATTAACGAAATCCATAATATAGATTTGAAATTTGTGGATAAATAATTATAGTGATTTTGAGTAATTACTTGTCTTCTTGAAGCTTGAACACAATTCTTCCTTCTTGGATGAGAAAAGCTGGCCATTCTTGCTGTCGCTCCAGCACCGTGTACGTATAAAATCCAGGAGAGCCTCTCAGCAATACATATCTGTTTTTTTTTTTTTTTTTTAAAAATATATATATTTCAAAAGTTGAAAGCAACTGGACATACTATTATGTTAATTTAATAGTATTTCATGATCACCTCTTATCGATGTTTAAAGGAACATTTGCGCTTCCAACTCTCCATTTAGATGTGAAGGAGATTTCTGTGTGATCATGGTTTTGCACTATGATTTTATAGCTTGTCCCTGCAATTCTGAACAAGAATTTAATCGAATTATGACACCATAAAATTAAATTAAATTCATGTATAACAATAAGTGTTGTTGAATGTATATATTATAATTTAATTAAGGGAATGTCTTGGGTTAGGCAGGTCTAAACGATTTAGGCGGGTTTTATCCATTAACCCAAGCCCAAACCCATATAATATACTCTAATTGGGATTAATAAACCCTATTTGGATTGGATCAACCCATTTGGATAGGATAAAACCCGCCTAAACTGTTTAGGCCTGCCTAACGCAAGTTTTTGCCTTTAATTAATGCTTACTTATCCATGATACCCCGATCGCCCGGATAGTTCCAAGTAACATCCCAATACCTGAAAATCAATACTCACGAGTCAATGCTTTTTCTAATCGAGGATTAATTTTAAGCAATTAGGGATGATTTCGATATTAATATATCGATGTCATATTAAAGAAATAAATTAAATCAAGTCAAATAATATATTTGGAAAAATAATAAATACCCTCTATTATCTTCTGTATTTCGAGTATCCAGCAAATTGTCACCTCCTTTGTATGTAACAGCCGAGACCATACCATCTGGTACAGTCAATGTGACGTTTACCAATCCATTCGTCAATACAACCTGCGACACAATTTTTAACAGGTAAAAAAAAAAACAAAATAAACACGGTTGAATAATTTTTGAATAAATAAAATCCAAACATTAGTTTTTTTCATTACATGTTGATCCTGTCGAAACAAATGCACTCCACAGTCTGGCAAAACAGGCTCAACACTGTCTTCGACTTCCAGAAGCATTGGCCTAAAATTAATAAACCAAAACCGTTATAGAATTTAATAAATTAATCAACTTAGATATCGTCTATGTTTAGTTGTTTACAACATGATTAATTCAAAATCATAATCTTTTATAATTCCAAAGGTCATAGTTAAAATAATTGCTTCATTTACAATGAACTCACCGATCCAAATCATGAGAAACGACTAGTCGAAAGAGTAGATGTAGAAGCAATCCAATCCTCGAAAACCCATCTCCCAGCCTCGATCTTCCCATTCTCGAGCCTAAATTCTGCAGATTTTATGAAAATATTTAGGCAGAGATTTGAAGCATGAAAAATGGAGTGTTTGGCCAACTTCTGCTGCAAGCATGCATTGATGGTTATGGAAGAGATTGGGGGATCGATGTATAAATGATGAGATTATATATATGGAGTTTTATAAACCTTAAGATGGATGTACGTAATTGATTAATCTTTTCTATATTAAACAAAGAATCACGTAGGAAATGTAAAAGAGGCAAAAAGTATTTCAGATATACCATAGTTCATTTTATTTTTATCATAAAGAGACACCACTTTTTATGAGGCCAGGATCTGAAGTTCAGACTTGTTTGAGATTCTGATAATTTATAAGCAATAAAATTGGATTTTCATAATCTCATTCTCATTTGCAATTAAATTTAAGTACCAAATCACATTAGAAATAATTTACGTAATTTTTTTTAAAAAATTTGTGATTCACTAAAGGTTACAACAATCTTAGCTATATATATCTTAAAACAAAATAGGAGGGCACATTTGAAAATCAGTTCATTAATATAACTATCATTAATAATGAAATAAAAGAACTATATAGCATTTTCTCATAAAAGAATTAATTGTATTTTTAGTACATAAAAATGATAGTAATATACGTTATAGATTTAATTTCGAGATTTTTTGATAGAATACTAATTTCATTTTATATATTTGTGTGTCGAAATTCTTTTCCAATTAATTTCATTTTTCTCAACAAGTTTATTTGTCCGGAGATCAGAGTTTGTAAATGCACAACATAAATATTAAAAAGTTCGCATTGATCTAAAATGGTTGTTCTGCACCAGTTTAGTTTGTCAAGCTTACGTCTTAAGGTCAAAGTAATGATTAATCAGTTCCAAAATATACTTCAACACTTGAGTGTTGAGTTTTAAAGAAGATAGAGAAATTGATAAGAAAGCAATAAACAACAAAGGTTTATAGTGGTTCAAACACAAAAGTCTTATGTCCACTCTTTAGACAAAGTCTGGAAATCCACTAAGTGTTGGATTACAGGGTGCTCCCATGATCTATTACTAGTTGGTGAATGCCTTGTCCACCAATCCACTAGTTCACTCGCCTAGTCCTCTGTTCGCCCTTCACTTCTCAGCTTCCTGGAGTGTGGGCACACCACGCAACCTCCAAGCCGAAATTGAGGTATTATAGTTCTCCTCGGAACTGACTATCTTGCAGCTAAATGCCCGTAAGAGTTAATGTATTAAGTGTACATGACTGTTGTGTTCTTTCTTGGAGAGAAAGAACACCAAACAAACTCAAGAACATAATGTTCTGAGTTTCGTGTTCACGAAGTGACACACGGTAAGCTTGTGAAAAGCCTCGAACATTTGAGTATAAATTTCTGCAAGTTTTGGCTCGCTTGAAAGTTCGGTTGGTGAAGGTAACCTTAATCTCTTGGAATCCTCGGCTATTTATAGTTGAGGATTATGAGATTTGAATAATAGAGCCATTTAGAAACAATTGGATGTGTCTAATTTGATGTTTCTGTCCTTTGCGGCAGGTAGGTTGCTTTTCCGAGAAATCCTATACTTGCTCCCGCTTTTTCTGACTTTGTGTGTGTGTAACACCCCGCATTTTCCGTCCCATATTTTCTACGCTAAATAATTATTTTAATATGCGTAACGAATAATTAAAGTGCGATTAATATTTATCGGCCTAATAATTAATACTATGTTTGGCCACCTTATTATTATTGCATGGGCAAGATAATTTAAATTGAGCCCAAGTATTAAATCAAGAGAAGTAGTGGCTTGTGGGTGTATTTATTTAACTATCTTCTCAAATATGTAGAGCCTAATTAGAATAAATAATAGAGGCCCAATTAGAAATACAAGTGAGTGACCCAATAGAAGAAAATAAATTCAGATCCATTTTACTTTAGTCTATTTAAATAATTTCATGAGGATTTTTCAAGGTCCGAATTCCTAATTTAAATCGATGTAGCATAATTATTTGAGAATAATTTCGAGGTGAATTCCAGAATTTATTTCCTTCTCTAGAATAATAAGAGGAATATTACATACTTAATTTCCTTTTGATATTAATTTTTCAATAAATTCGAGACTTATTTCCGAAGTAAATTTCCGGAAAATTATTTCATATTCCTCCCTAAGAATTTCGGCCATATAAATTTAAATAGGGGAATTATATAAATTCCAACCTTATGATATATACATAGATATTGGGGAAAATGTCTAGTATTGAAATATTTTAATACACGTGTGAGCATGGCCTAATTACCATGATAGGCCCTCTAGAAGAAATATTGTGTGTGTCCACTTAAATAATAGAAGGGCAAAGTAGTCATGAAGGAAAAATGCGTAGACATAATCATTGGCTCTCACATATACATACAAAAGTTATACAACACTACACTCCACCTCCCTTCTCCCCTCTCTTGATCGACACCCACCATCTCTCCACATTCATTTCATCTTCTCCAACCTCTCATCACCATTGTAGAACCTCCATTGAAGCTCTCAAAATGCAGCCACAAAAACCAAGCTAGAACTACACCATTTCCACCTCAAATCACCTCCATTTTTACAAAAACCTTACTCTCTTACCTTCCTCTTTATTTTGAACCCAACAACACCCCTCAATTCCAAGCTTCCAATTTCGACCAAGGCTGGAAAAGGAAGATACATGGAGCTAAATGGTAGATCTAGAGACGTACAAGAAGTAGGAAGCAAGAAGAGAGCAAACAAGAGCTAGGAAGCACCATTTTCGAAGTTTGAGGAAGAGAGGCTTAGATCTGAACTTAAACTCTTCAAGTAACCTCTATTTACCCTCTTTAGATCCTATTAAAGACGTTTAGGAGCTTGCATGTAGGATCAAGAGTTCCCTTGTCAAATTTTAGAGCAAATGATGAACTAGGGTTGAAGATAAGCATGTCTAATGACCAATCTTGAATATGTTGATGCTTATTGTTGATATATATTACTTGAATACATGATACACCATGAGATATATGATTTATGAATATTATGTGAGATGTGTGATGTCTGAAATTGAGCATACATGTTGATGAAAGTGGGTTAGCCACGAATTTATACATGTTAAAGTGAAATGAGCATGCTGTGATGAAGTCTGTAAAATGAGCTCTATGTTTTGTTGTGTTATGCAGGTCAAATGGAACTCAATGGGTCTGAAATTTATATATGTTATACTTGAATGTGTTAGGAAGATTTTGGATTTGGTTTTCATGTCAAAATACTATATGTTTTGAAAGTTATGATCTCTGCAATAAAATGTGTCATTCTGTGTTGCATGTCAAAAATCGATTTTGAAACTATACTTAGGAACCTTAGAAAATTCTCAAATTTTATAATTAGATCTTGAACACACTATAGAGTTTGAATATAAAATTTCAAGTCCATATCACAAGTATTTTGGTCAAAATTAATTTTTAAAGACTGCACCCCTGTTTTAGCCTGTAGCCAAAACTTTCAGGAAATGCAATCTCCCCCGGCCCATAACTTCCAAACTAAAAATGATTTTCACAAACCGTCAATTGGAGCATATTCATATTAAAATCTAGTTTTGCGTACAAAATTTCATTCTCAAATTCTCTGTACATTTTAAACGACATCATTTTGAAAACAGGGTCACATTTAGATGCATGACTAGGAGAATTTCACTAAGTTAAATAACATAGAGTCTTTTGCTTGCATTCATATATTTTTCTAAAACTAATAAACATATTTTCTCAAATTAAGAATACTTTTAAAGCATATTGCATCATTAATTGATCACTCATTTACATTTAGGACTAGGACATTAACATGATTTTAAATTAAACTATTTGCATCACTAGGAAAAGGTTATAAATAAATATATGAGCATACTTGATCAAAAGAGGCTAATGAATTATGTGTAATAGCTAAAAATACTTAAATTATTGAGCATGATAAGTAGACAGTGATTATGCAAGCATGTGATTAATGATAAATAAAAATGAATGATAATATTGTAGGCTTAGATTGAAGTGTCACATGAAGCACATTAAAATGAATATCATGCTTGTTGATTGAAATAGCTAATGCATGAAACTACGTGAACACACCTAGTAATTAAATGTTAAACAATCTAGGTGTTGGTGATTGTCAAAAGGAAGCTTCAACTAGTGGCACCAAGTAAACCTTCATCTTATAATTAAGGTGGACACTACTTTATCCTATCTTCTTTTGGTTTGCTTTCCAAAATTGAAAATAAATGATTTTTGTTTTTGAAAAGCGATGTGTCACCATTAAATTATTTTGGTGCTTATAATTGTTAATTGCCACGAGCATTTGAGAGAGATAAGGAGGAGGGATACGATCACCCTCTTGTCGGGAGAAATGAGAGAAATAAGGAGGAGGGAGGAGTTGTAACTCTCATACGTGTCTCACGCGGTTCTTGTGAATTATATGATCGTTGATTGTGAAATGCACCACAAATCGAGTGTTCATGGATCCATGTGAGTATTTAAAATTGTTTTGAGCATGCATGAGTTACATTTTAACAAAACCCTTGTGCTATGCTTGTGTGTTACAGTGACTACATCATATATATGTAATTTGTTTTCGGGACACCGTGACCACTGGGTACGCGGAGTACTCAGCCCCTATGCGTGTTTTCCTTATGTGTAGGTACATGGTGATGGTGGTGGAGGCGGCGTTGTGGTGGAAAGCTAAGAAGGTGGTTCGGTTGTGAACCTCATATTAAATTTAATCTTTTGGACTATTCCTTGAAAACATCCATTATTATCTTTGTCATTTGACATGTCTATTTGCACTATTTGGAGTAAAATGTTTTGTGAGTCTAACCTATGTTTATTCATGAACCCTCTTTGGAGTCGAATGATTGTAAGCTTGAATTATATCCTTTTGGTGATTACTCCTTGTTCAATTGTTCTAGATGGCATGATCTATTTTAGTCCTTGGCATGATTTAAATTCCAATTTACATGGCATGTTCCTTGAGATTTTGGTTAATCTAAATTATTGGTTGTCATTTGGTATCGAGGCTCAAGGGGCTATGTCTTCATACATAGTACCCATTTGTTGTCCGCGTTCCTTAATTGTTCCAAGTCGCACTTGGCGTAAGACCCGCGTGGTGGTCATTCTTTGAATTCAAAAGGTATTATCTATTTTCCACGCTTGCTTGTGAATACACCATTTGCTTCCGCTATGCCCATTTCCTTGATTATCATTTTGGAATTAAACTCTTACCTTTCAAAAATATAATCATATCCTTTGGGGATGTTTACTTGCTTTCGCTACACTTGATTTCTTGATTATCAATTGAGATTCAAACTCCTATCTTATGAAAATAAAATCAAGTCCTTTTAAAATGTTGAATTGCTTCCGCTACTCTTTAAATAAATGTTGAATTCGTTTTAAACCACTAAAATCCTTAGCGTGCATTGTTCGCACGTGGGACTATCGCATAGGCCCGGTTTGGGGACGCGATAGTGTGACTGTTCACCTTTGCGTCAGAACGGCTGTATTGATCAGTCCGAGGAGTCCAGAATAATCAGTCTCAGGAATCAAGACTGAAGTCTTGAGTTTGTAGACTTTAAGGAATCTCCAATCCTTAAGTCTGAACTTGTCTGTACCATTACTCAGCTGATTCTTCTTGTCTCTATGCGCGGGGATTGGAACTAGAGATTCCATGCTGATGTCGTCAGTCTGGCAAGTCCATGCTGGCTGGCGATACTTGTCTGAACATTAATCCCCAGACTGAAAAGTTTGATATTTGAGACTGGAGAGTTCCAGACTAGTCAGTAAACTGACCAGTTCTATACTGATGTATTTCCAAACTTGTTAGTTCTAAATTGATGAGACCCAGATTGATCAGTTCCATACAGAACTTTCAGATTGTTTGAGTTTTTTGCGCATCCACAGACTGATTCTTCAGTCTGTTTTTCGATCTGCTCTAATTACAACTCGATAAAAAGACCTTACAAGACTTTACATTTAAAATCAATACATGGGCTAATCGAGAGAGTTTCTAAACTGGTTTTGACCCTTTGACCCACCGAAACAAAACAATTAAGGATAAGAAAATTTTTAACAACCAAATTTTCTAACAAAATTTCATTCAAAATTTATGATTTTATGAATATTATTAAGGGAGAAAATATCCACAAAACATAATATAAAATCACTCCAAAATATGCCTCAAGGTTTCAAGTCCTTTTGTCCATGATATATATATATATATATATATATATATCTTTTATTTTTTATTAAATAGATTTTTTTAAAAAAAAATTGAATACATTAATTTAAAACTGACAAAAATCATTTAGGTATTTATTACAAAGAATATTTGTAAAAGTCATTTAGATATTATATAAGTAATCAAACTTCAACGCTTCAGTAGCTAATGGGACGATTACAAAACTCGGCCATCCCAGCGCTGATTTACAACTTTTTAGTTTTATTGATTCTACTCAATTAGGATTTCTATTATTTTTCTAAAGTTTTCTAGACTAAAAACCCTATATATTGAACATAAACCCTAAACTACTCTCATCCATGCCACTAGGATGAGAGTCATAATATAAGATAAATCACATTTATATAAAAAAAAAATAAAATTCAATAAATAAAAGTAGATTGATGACTTGAGAAAAATCCAATGATAAGCTGTCATTTGGCATTTTTTAATTGGATAATTTGATTTTATGCATATTAATTTCGTATGTATGATATTATATAATATTATTTACAATTTTGAGTTGATTCAACTATCTAAATTATGTCATTAATTGCAGGGATATTTTTTTCCTTTCCCTATGTGTGTATTTTGAATGAAATTAAAGTAGACTTTTTATATTGCCTTAATCAATTCTTTAAATAAAATCTAAAAGAGTATTACATAATTTTATTTCATACATAATTAAATTTAATATTTTCTGGGTAAATGACAGATATTCAACATCAACAAATTAATATTGTCGAACACATATTATGAAATTGTTATAATTTAATTTGTATTTTATACTCTGTGAGTGAAGTAGAAATGAAAATTAATTTCTTTCTATATATGACATCGTACATCTGTAAAAAATAATGCAAAAAATGTCCACAATTTTGAGATAAAATATGAACACATGAATGTGGTGGATTTAAATTAATTCTTTATATTTAAAGAATATAATACAAAAGAATAAAAAATTTAAATATTTATTTTTATTACATAAAAACTTTAAATAACCATTTTTATTTATATATTCAAGAAATAACCATATTTCAAAATTATCCATTTTCTCACATATGATTCCTACGTCACAAGATAACAAAAAAATCATCATTAGGATATGATTTTAATTAAATAATTGAAATAAATATATTTAATTACTTTGTTTGACTGTATCGATGTTAGACTTATGTTTAACATTATCAGGTCTAACCTTGTCATAGTCAGTGTTAGATTTTTCAAAGCTCCGACACTGTGGTGTTAATCTTATCATTCACTGTCGTTCAGGAAGTTGTTACAACTAACTCTTATTTTGTGGTGATCGGTTTTATCTTTGATTTCTCACATTTTTACAGGTGCTATTGATACGTGCGTAAAATGACCCGTATTTTGATGTGTGAACATGCTTGTTTGTGGTTATTTTACTCCCGTATCATATGTTTTTGTCGTATTTTGTTTGTGTTTTCGTGTTTTGTGTGTTTGACTTGTGTAGGATAGGTTTTTGGCATAAACAAGCATCTTTGGTGGAGTTTTGGAGGAAAATCGCAAGGTTTTGGAGTTTGGAGGCTCCGACCGGTCGAGCGTGTGCAGGATCGGTCGAGCGGGCGTTCAGAGAGCTCGACCGGTCGAGCCTGTGCAGGATCGGTCGAGCATGGCCGGGCTGGGGCTTGGCTCGGTCGAGCCATATGTCGATCGGCCGAGCCAGGTCGGTTTTCTTGGCAGTTTCTGGCAGTTTTTGGTGGCCCGGGCGAGCCAAACTTCGACCGGGCGATCCGAGGGCCTGATTGCTTGCATATAAAAGGGGAATGAGCGGTTATTTTTGGAGCTTTTTGTCACTTTTCACCTACGATAGTAGATTTCTCCCTAGATTCTATTTTTCCATTTCAAATTCATCCTAGTCCTAGAGCTTCTAGGAGCTAAATTCATCAACACTTGTAAGAGATTGAAGATCAAAAGTGGTGGATCAAGTCAACCAATCCAAATTGGGGAAGATTTCTTATTTCTACCTTCAAATTGTAATGACGTACATTGTATTCCAAATTGTAATTGTACAATTCAAAGGTATGAAGTTCTAAACTATTTTGGATGTTGATTTGAGGAAGGATGCATGAGAATTTGGTATGATAATTGTATGTTTACTTTCCTTTGAGAGTTTGGATTTCACTAGAGCTTGTTCCTTACCACTTAGGTGTAGGCGAGAGCCAACTTAGGAGGTAGTTGACGTGAACGCTGCAGCCAATACGCGGGCGGAATCATCGTGAATAGTGTTAATTCATACGATTTTAGTTCCAATCCATGTGCGGTGCTAGGTCGTAGGGCTATAATTGACGAACCATTTGGAGTGGTCTAGGGCTAAATAACGTGACTGTTTGCTAGTTCTAGATCATCAACCGGTAGCTCCCCGTGACAAGGGGTTATCGAGTGTAGGGTCGATTGCTCAATCTCCTAGGGATTAAATAATGTTTGCAACAATGATTAGCCAAATTTAATTGTATCTCTACTCAATTCAACATCCGATCTTCCTAACTTGAGTATTGTGATTGTCTTGGTTTACCGTAGTGAGAAGGATTGTTCGATTAAAGTTTGTGTTTAAATTCTTGCATTTACTATATTGATAGCTTAGATTTGAATTGCATGTTTAGATGATTAGAATTACTCAACGATTTATCTTGCTTAGCTATAAGACTTCACTTGAGTAGCTCGGTATTCTAGTAGGCGAATCGAGAAGAACTCGGATTGATATTTTATTCTTGAGTGTGGTTGAGGGTTAATTGTGATTGAACTTTTACCGCATCAGCTATTTATTAGGGATCTTTTATGTTATTGTTATTAACCATACATTATTATATAATATTATTTTTTCTTGTTCCTGCTTTGTAGGAAAGTTGTTACAATTGATATCCAATTAACCCCTATTTTATAAGGAACGATTTTACTTCATTTTTAAGTTATTTTACAGGTCCAAAATAATAGGGAAACACCTTCACAATTAAACCATTCATGAGTTATGTGGTTGATTCAAGCTAAAGCAAAGGATCAAATAGAAGTGGGAAGAGATCATGGTCCACGTTTGAAGTAGTGGAGAAGTGGACATGATCTTGAGTGCTCCAAGTCTGAATAAATAGGTAGATCAGTGGTGAAGAATATTTGAGCGATTATACTACACACAACAAAATTCTTCAAGCAATCAATACAGTCTTCCACATTCTTTCAACCTTCCACGAATCAGCTAGCTTACGACATAATCTATCTCTATAGAGTGAATCCTACGATAGAGGAGTTTTGGGTTGGTCTCGTGTTAGTTTGTTGGTACGATTTCCCATAGTTGTTGTCTCAGCTTCTATGTAAAACGAAGTTTCTTCAAGAAAATGAACCAAGAAGGAACTAAGATATTTATTATTTGTCTTACTGTATAAATTTGTTTTTCATAGTGAAGCTATTTTGTCGCAAGGTTGTCTGGGGATTAGCAATAAAATCCAGATAATTAATTTCGATGTGTATTACTCTCTAACACCACAATGTTATACTCTGGTGAATCTTTAACACTTGCATGTTGAAGTAGTAAATTCGGGATTATATTCTCTCAATTGGCATCAAGAGCAACGACTTAAAGGACTAAATAGCAAGTTCATGCAGTGCAAATTTAATACAATGGATTCATCGAATTCAGTAAGTAGACTACCTATTCTTGATAACTACTCTCTTTGGAAGTCAAGAATAAAGATTTATATCAAGTCATTGGATGAAAAAAGCATGGGTTGCTGTGATAGATGGATGGATACCTCCAAAAGTATCAATACTAGATCCAAAGAGTCCAGATGCGATGTTGGTGTCACTCAAACCGGAACGACAATAGACACAAAATGAAAGGACAATCTCTAACTTTAACACTAGAGCATTTAAAGCTATAATTGCCTCTTTTGATGTTGCATGTTTCAAGCTCATTTCCAGGTGTTCAGAAGCAAGAGAAGCATGGTGGATACTTCAAGAGAAATTTGAAGGAACTCTTAGTGCTAAAAGAACAAAGATGCAGATCCTCACCAACAAATTTGAGGATGATAGAAAGGGAGACCATCTTAGCGTTTTATGAGAAAATAACGTCCATGGAAAATGAAGCTCATGCTCTAGGTGAACTAATAAAAAATGAAAGAGTGGTCAACAGGATGTTGAAGTCATTGACAGAAAAGTTTAACATCAAGGTGTCTGAAATCAAAGAAGCGAGAGATGTTAAAACTTTGAAAATTGCAGACTGGTTGATTTTCTATCAACATTTGAAGTGAATCTGGTGAAAAAAAATACAAGGACAAAAGTAAGAGTTTAACCTTTCATTCAAAGGACGTTAGAGATACAAGTTCAACCAATATTTAAAGTTAACAGAATGTGAAGAAGTGTTAGATGATGGCCTACTGGATGAAGATCAATAAATCTTGTAACACTGACTAAAGGGATCAACAAGTTCGTGAAATATGTAAAAGATGTTGAGGTTCGATTGTTAATGGATACGGAGCCCCATGATTGTTACACGGATAATACAAGAAATAACAACAATCCAAGCTAGCAAATAATTAAATATAGTAAAGGAAACCGTAAAGTATGAGAGTGATTGTACACCAGTGAATCCAGTTTGATAAACCTTGTTGTTACAAAAACTAGTGTTGAAAAAGAGTGCAACGTGTGATTCTTAGAGCTAATTAGATTGTGAAAACTAGGGGATTAGGTGCCGAAAAATGGCTTACAAAAGGGGTATTTATTGAGGTCTAAATATCTAGGGTTTTCGAGAATCTCGCTCGTTAGTTGAACCACGAGCTCTGAATTTATTGGGGGCCATAGTGCTGGTTGCGGCAGGATCAACCTGAAAACATCGCGAGCTTATTGCCCTTTTCCTCCCATTGTCTCTTTCGACCGTTTGGCAGTTGCGGGGTGGCCGTTAGGAGGCTCTAGCTCAGCTTATCGGACTATTTTTCGTATCTATCAAACTACTTAGTTCAGACTGACTTTGAATTACTTTTGACCGGGCCGTCCTACCTGTCGAACTTCTTGTTTCCACCTGGGCTAGCCTGCCGTTGGGCCTGCAAAAATGACTGTTGGACTATATTTTGGGCCTAATTTAGGCCGATTATTTCGTACCCCAACAATAGCTCCTTCGACTTAACGGGGTGCTCTCTGGGGAGATTGGTGAGTCAAACGAGTGGTTAATCTCGTATCGTATTGCTGCCTCGCATAGGCAAATTATTTTTCCCAGACACTGGCCCTTCGGACTCCTCTCAAGGGGTGTCCGGTATCATCGGGGTGCTCGTGGGCACCTCCTAACTTGGAGGAAAGGTTCCTCTGTGGGTGGTCCTCCTTACTCGCACAGCCCCGAGAAGTTGCTGCGAGTGCCATGGTTGTGGGCTCGAAACTACGACATTTTGTTGGGCTAGTTCGGGTTTTGTCTCATTTTGTTTTGGCCGTCTGGTAAGCCCCAACAAACTCTTTCGGTTTGGGCATAGGGGTCTTGGAGTGGGCGCGGTCTTATCGAGCCCCTGCAGCCTCGGTGGGACTGACTCGGAGATCATTTGGTCAGACCACTGATTCGTCGGACCACTTTTGGTGGGACCACTTATGAAACTTGCTGCCCAAGATGAGTGGTAGTTGCGTAATTTCTGCAAAAATTGGGGGCAATTTTGGGCAGTTGGACGGGCGCAAATCATATAACCGTCGTTTTGAGTGATTTGATTATCCTCTTTTCAATGCTCCCTCTCTCTCTCGCTTTCTTTTTCTCTCCTACAATTTCTGACGACAGCGATTTCGTCCTCCACCGTGACTCTGGTGACTACTTTAAGCCTGCTCACTGCTCGTCATTTTGTACTAAAAGGTAGCACATGTTCCCCTTTTTCCTCTTCTTTTCTTCGGTCTTTTGGTCTGTGGTGGGCGGCCGATTTAGGGCCGCGTTTATAAGGTTTTTCTGGTTTTGCGTGGGTGAAAATGGGCTGGCCGAGGCTCGCCTTTCCTTCATCTTTCTTCTTTCTAGGTTAACTTTTATTTCAAGATTTTGATTTATTATTTGAGATGTCTGCGTCAGATTCCGATTCTAAAAACCGTGTGGGTTCCAGCTCAGAGGGAGTTAACCCGATTTTATGGGGCCGTACTGGAGCCTGATTTTCTAGGGGCCAGAGAGGCCGAGCCCAACTGGGGCAGACGTGGATCTGGCCGAGGGCTCCGAGTCTGATTCTTTCGACGACAAGATGCTGTCTGAGGCATTCCAAGGGCTGGATAGGGCGCTGGGCGGAGGTGAGGCCAACGGCTCGGGATGCGGCACTAAGGTGGCAGCCCCTGAGCCTGAGGTGGTGGGAGACTACGTCCTTCCACTGAATTGGTGCACCCATCGGGTGCTTGGGGCCGTCTCGATGGTCATCAATGACACCATGTTGGCCCTGGCGGAGGCTGTTCCTTGCTACAATGTCTGGTACAGGATCCCTAGGTCGGAGCATCAGTGCTTTGACCCTCCCATGAGCTTCGTCTCCTTCTACATCGCAGCCATGGACAATGGGGTTGGACTGCCGGTCCACCCATTCTTCGCTAAGATGTTGGCCTCCTACAACCTCTCCCCATTCCAGCTTGCCCCGAACTGCTGGTGTCACCTCATCGGGGTGCTTCTCGTTTGGCTGGACCTGGGCCTCCCGACGGTTCGGGAATGGCACTATATGTACTGGATAAACCAGTACGCTGACAAACACTATTACTACTTCACTCGGTGGTCGACCGGGTGGTCAACATTGATCAAGAAGCCTCCCTCAAACTTGCCAGGATGGTGGACCACCTACTTCTACCTAAAGCTCGACCAAGAGTGGCCCGAGTTCCTCAGACACGGCGGGACGCCAATCCGTGGGTCACCAAAATTTCTATCGATTTCTCAGATCATGTGGCTTGTTGACTATGCTTCTCCTCTTATGCAGGTCATCCTCGTACGTGGCTCACGGCTGCCAAACAATCCAGAGTCGATAGAGCCCACGACGTGACGGTGGGCGACCACGAGTGGCTCATAGTGCAGAACGGCCGATTGGTGACCGCAGATTTGGTGCTCGACCAACAGGGACGTCTGAATGAGCTACCAGAGAGCATGTTGCATTGCCGTGCACCCGTGCCACCGGAGTAGGTAGTGACGGCCCTACAGGAGAAGAAGAGGGCTCAGGATGAAGAGGAGGCCCGACATTGAAAGGCGAACCCGACGAAGAAGCCTCACACTGAGTCCGATCCATTTTTGCATGGCTTGCCTGCTACGAACTCCGCCAGCTCAAGGTAATTTTTGGGCCCCCTGAATCTGTAGGGATTTCTTGGCAAACTGAATCACCAAATTCAAATAAATTGGACCGTTCATGGATGTTGAGAGGAATTACCAATTAAATAAACCCTAGCATGCTCCTATGAATTTAATGCAGTGAATTATCGAGTTTACCTTAACTCCGTAGTCTCAGATCCAATCTTTCGCATTTGAATTACAATCTCTCGATTCAACCATGCGAACTAATTAAATATGCCAAAACAGAAATTAGAAAAATCTAATTTCTATATTTAATTAAAAGAAAGAGAAGAAAAGAATAATCTGTTCTCCAGATTAGGCTTTCAGACTATATCCCAATGTTGTTCAATCCTGCTACCGGTGAGGATTCCACAGGACTGTGAATGTGTAAGCCAGAGTCGAATTTCTTCTCCTCCCGAACACACCAGATGCGCCGCCCACTACTCTCTCTCTCTAGGGTTTCAACTAATTTGAATTGTGATGAAGTGGCTAGGGTTTCAGAGAGAGAGTTGTCTATTTATAGACCTAGGGTTTTAACCCTAATGGGCTACTGGTCCTCTTTTCAGCATATTTAATTTGGGCCAAACTTGGGACCTAAGGCAAATAATAAAGTGGGCCTATGAATTAATTAATTCCCATGTCCACAACCCAGGACACAATTATTTAATTAATACTAATTCTTTTTCACCACAAAATCAATAGTGACCTACCCCTTTATTTCCACGTTACGAGAACGAGCTGCATTTACTTGAGAATCCCCATATTTAAGGTTACTGGACATTTATTAATTAATCGGAGCTTCTCACAAGCTCTATCTACAATTAATTAATCTCTTATTTTCCTGAGCAGTACCACTTAAACCTTATCACTCGTGCTTGAACTTAATCAGCCTGCAAGACTTTAGCACGATGAATGTTAATGAGCTCCTCGGGGAATGTCCCCATCCTATTACTTGGATATGGTTACCTAGCTCCAGTCTCAGGCAGTAATACATGAACTGTTGTTACCTAAGATGCGGGTATACGAGCACATTACTAAGGCTCTCCACCATGGCAAGTCAAAGCAACAGTCAACCCGTGCATACCCCGGAACCTTCGTTAGGGTTTGGACTCAATCAAGATCAAGATCTTGTATGCTCTGATGTTAGACAGTAGAATACATCTCACCGTGGTCCAATCAATACGCAACCACACGTACCAACATATCAAGTAATCAAGATAGATTACTTCTTTCCGACTATGCTGCAGCCTATACCGACAGACTTATCCTCGTACACTATCTCGGCTGTGATAATATTTATATCTCACTAGGTCAAGTGCTCATACTGTCTTCTGTGATCCACAACACGCAGTATGATCATCCCTATCGGTGAGATAAGAGGATACCATTGTTACTC
Source organism: Plectranthus barbatus (assembly GCA_026898455.1). Classification (NCBI taxonomy): domain Eukaryota; kingdom Viridiplantae; phylum Streptophyta; class Magnoliopsida; order Lamiales; family Lamiaceae; genus Plectranthus; species Plectranthus barbatus. The sequence goes on from JAPKLW010001977.1 coordinate 76,768, forward strand.
ACATTTAAGTTTGTTTAACAGATAGGAAGTACCGTTGAATGTATACTCATTGTAATAAATACTTTCTATATACAAGACCCAACAATCTCCCACTTATACTCAAAGTATTACACTCGCTATTACAGAGTATACAATGTGTCTATCTAGCCTAGCTATTTGATAAGCTCATATTTATACTCACTTATCTATATTTTTCTCCATTGTTTCAAGTGTTTTACATTATGTTTTTACTTATTTCTGTGCATGAGTCTACTTTAGAGGGTGTTATGCCTTTGATGGGTGAATTTTGCAGGTTTTAGGCCAAATTCATTGGAAACCCGTACTGAAAGCAGATGATGTTCAAAGGAACAGTCACTACTTCTTCCACAGATGGAATCTGAGCTAATGAAGCACATGGATAGAAAGATCTTTGAATTAGCTTTCCAACGCAACTGGAATCGGGTCAATCGGAGTTTGGGAGAGGAAGTTATGGCCAAAACCGTGAGACTGCGCAGACAGATGTTTCTGTGTCGAGAGACAGGATTTGTGTCGACCGAAACAGAGGTCAAAACATTCTTGTCGACCGACAAGATTTGTTTCGATCAACACAGAAGCCCGAAAAAGCTATTTTTGGCCTGTTTTGGCAGTTTTTGCTATTTTTACCCAATACTCAAATTAGGTCTTTTTCCCCCTCTATAAATATGAACTCTTAGGCACGAAAATATATCTTTACATATCTTCTTTTCTCTGTTTTTGCTGAATACATTGGAGTTTTTCAAGACATTTGAAGGTTCCTATTTTATTTGTAAGTTCATTAATAATATGTTTCTTTATTTTCTAGTCATGATTTGTGGCTAGAACCCTAAACAGGTTCTAGGGTTATGATTTCTTTTCTGATGCATGTCTAATTGATATCAACTCATATAGCATGGATTAATTCTCTGATTTAATTTTATAATCTAGATTAAAAGAAGGACCGAGAGGTGAATTGAGATCTAGATTTATAGTTAATAATTGATGGATCGAGAGATGAAAATTATTAACAGGAAGAGGGAATTAATTGTGTTTGTTTTCTGTCTCAAAAGGAAGAAACTTGCATAGGAATTAATTAGATAATTATTGAGATTGATTAATTTGGTGTTCTTGAGACCGAGAGGAGATAGTCACTAATTAATAATATAGGATTTAATTGCCTGACCAAGGAATTTAATCCACAAAAATCTATGTTTTCCCCATTGCTGAGTTGATTGATATTGCATGTTGATGATTAGATTATCTGCCCTAGGATCTGTGCTTTCTTTAATTGCTTTTAAAACCTTTATTTTCTGCATTGTTATCTTTCAATTCCAACAAAATCCCTTTTCCATTTCCTCAAACATCTATGATTTATTAATTATAGCTAGTACTTTGGATTTATCGTTGCACAGTCCCTGTGGGATCGACCACCTTAGGGTGTAAAAAAATATTATTTGGCTAACCGCTAAACTGCAGTTATCACTATTACATCAACCACTTCCAGTGGTAGGCATCCACCTCAGACCTAGTCCACGAATATATCTTACGTAAACCTTCTGTGGAAGGCACTTTGTGAATGGATTAGCTAGGTTGTCACTAATGTCAATCTTCTTGATCTGCACATTGCCCCTCGATACGATCTCTCGTATGATATGGTACCTCCTATCTATGTGTTTGCTCGCCTTGTGAGTCCGTGGTTCCTTCGAGTTCGCCACTGCACCAGAGTTGTCACAATGGATTGTGATACTCTTAGGCAGACTCGTAATCACATCCAACTCTAAAAGGTAGTTCCGGAGCCATACCCCTTCTTTCGAAGCTTCGGAGGCAGCGACATATTCCGCCTCCATGGTGGAGTCAACAATACATTTCTACTTTGCGCTCCTCCAAGATACAACCCCACCTCCCAAGGTAAACACATAACCTGAGGTCTATTTCTTCTCATCCTGGTCCCTTTAGAAACCCGAATCTGTGTAACCTTTAGGGCACAAATCCTCACTTTGATAAACCAGGCAATAATTCCTAAATCTCCTCAAATATTTGAGGATGTGCTTTACCGCAGTCTAATGCGCCTGTCCAAGGTTAGACTGATATCTTGCTACCATGCCAACGACATAACAAATATCAGGCCTGGTACAACATTGCATACATGAGACTACCCACCGCAGATGCGTATGGTACAAGACTCATCTCATCTTTCTCCCTCTGTGTCTCAGGTCACTGACCAGTAGAAAGATGTACGCCAGGTCTGAAAGGTAGTAAGCCTTTCTTGGCGAGTTGTATGCTGAATCAGGCTATCACAATATCCACATAGGATGCCTGGGATAAGCTTAACATCCTTCTCTTACGATCCCGTAAGACTTTAATCGCAATGATGTACCCAGCTTCTCCCAAATCCTTCATTTGGAACTGTTGATAAACACTCGTTTTGTGCATTGTACTGGTACGAATCTGCTCACTTTTGACCTTAGATTAGATCATTACGTGGTGTTCT
>JAPKLW010001977.1:79262-129845 GCA_026898455.1 Plectranthus barbatus
ATGTTTTAATTACTGCTGGGGTTTTCTTTAATTACGAGATATTGGCCATTGATTGTAATTTGAATTGGTAATTTTTGAACCGAGAGGTCTAGGTTATTGATTAAGATGCAGCAGGATTAAATTTGATAGGACAATTATCCGAGAGGAATTTGAACTGTTAAAGGGTTTTTGAAATCTAAGGATTAATCAAGAGTAAAAGTCCTTTTGCGCATCCGAGAGGAGTCACTAGGTCGTTTATTTCCATGATATGGTTGAGAGTCCGAGAGGGTCACCTGATAACACTTATGAGATTAACTCACATCTTTGGAAATTAAATTGGAATTAGATTGTATAAACTATTGTTTGATGGTTCTTCAAAGTGGATTACCCTGGAATCCTAATTTCTCATATTTTCTACTCCTCAATAATTTAATTGTCTATTTTAATAATTATTGCCCAGCTTTAAATAAACAAAATCTTTATTCGGATCGTCTAGATAGTAACAAAGTAATTGTGTTTTAGTGCTTGAGTATATTTCGAGTCTGCAATCTTTGTGTTCGATAAAATATTACTTGCCCTCTGCAGTGGTCTGTACACTTGCAGTTTTAGCGTGTTGAAAAATACGCTATCAACTGTTCGGATAACCAACATTTAATCTCCAACATCACTCTGATCTGATCTGGAGAACAAGATTTTCTATTCTTCTTTTCTTGTTATTTTTGATTTTACTTAGAAATTAGATTTTTAATTTCTGATTCCGCAGATTAAATCGGATTGCATGGTTGAATCAAGTTGGAAATTCAAACGCAAAAGATCGGATCAGACTCGACGGAATAACGGTAAATTCCTCAATCCACAATTTTGGTTATTAAATTCATAGGAGCATGCTAGGGTTTTGTGAATTTAGATTATGTGCAATATCCATAAATCGATCCGGTTCAGTTTGGTTTTGGTGATTTGATTCACGAAAAAACCCTACAATTGGTATCAGAGCTAGGTTTATGATTTATGGCTCTTTTGCTCATAATTAAATTCAATATGCATGTATGGATTTATTGTTTATTGTGGATTTAGTTTTTGTTCCTCGTGGCAACCCGTTGATTCAGCCCGCGGTGGTTTATCCGTGTAGGGCTGAATTATTTTTGTAAAATCACGAGAAAATCCGTGATTAGTGTAGATTTTAAAATTGTAAGTTGTTCTGTAATTTTCAAATTTATGTAATTGGACGGGTCGAGGACGAAGAACGAAGACGGAGCCGACGAAGGGCCGACGGAGACGACTGCGGACGACGGCACGCGGCGCGGCAGGCGCGCGGCCGAAGCGTGCAGCGCGCGCACGGCACGCGCTGGCAGCACCCACGGCGTACGGCCTACGTGCGCGCGAGGCAACGCTGGGCACGACGGCTGGCTGGCGGCGGCGGGTGGCGGTCGGCGGCGGTTGTGGCTGTCTTCGGCTGCTGCTGTCCCATCGCGGTGGCTCGTGTTTTTGGTAGTTTGTGCAATCCTGTGTAAACCCTAGGGTTTGCATTAAGGTTAGGGCAAATCATCAAATCACAAAGGCCTAAATTCCAAAAGATTTGGTGTATCTAGATTTGAAGGCCCTTGAAGATTTGGAAGATTTGAAAAAGATTTGGAATTATCCAAATTAATTCAAATTCAAATTGTAATAGATAGGATTTTATTTTTTTCCTATTTTGTGGGGCCACGAGGAATTTTTCTTTGCCTTAATTGTCCTCGTATGATATGTGTTTTATTTGTGTGCACAATTAAGCATGTGTAGATAATAGGAAAATCATGTTTTATCGCTTTTATTATTTACAGTTTTCCAAGCATGCTTATGTGATTAATTTCTTGTTGGATTATATTTTGGGAATTTTTGGGCTTGTATTATTACATGCAAAAATTTGGAAAATATAATGACAAAGAAATTATGTGTGCGCATAAAGAAACCTTTTAAAAGAAAAATACTAAGCGGATTTTTTAATTAAAATCAATAGACCTCCACAAAGCGGTCCTAGGCTGTAAGTGTATCTCTCGTTCTAGTAAACGTCTACGAGTGTAGCTTGCTAGTTCCTAGAGGTGCATGGGTACGATTGTTGGGATTTCTAGACAAACAATTTAAATCATGTGAATAGTGGAAGGGCTTTGCGTAAACGTCTACGAGTGTAGCTTGCGTAGATCTCTTTCACAAGTATTCTAGGATTGATTTAAATTATAGATAACAAAAGCTTTAAGGGCTGTGCGGTATGGTTACGTGCCATGCTAAACTGTCTCTTTTGGCCGGAGTTAAATTTGTGGTTAATTGCTTAGAAGCATCTTAGAATATAATGCAAGAATTGCATCCCTGTTCTTGAGAGATGGCTTGGTCTAAGGTTTTCACTAATTATTATTTTCTAGTGTCAAAAGCATCCTGACATGGTAGTGAAATTAAATGGATTGGGGCTTAAAACCCGCAGTTCTGGTTGAGGGTGACATCGTAAACGTCTACGAGTGTAGCTTACGGTGGGAACTCTTGGGCAATTAGTGGAAAACATTTGTATTTGATTTATTAAAAGGTTTTCAATGCATTTGTTTTCGAAGTTCTACATGTATGTTCTTATTTAAGATTTTTATTGTTTCGGATATGTCTATGTCTAGTGTCATCAATATTCTCGCACAAAATTCTCTAACTGGTCCAAACTTCCTGGAATGGAAACGCAACCTTGAATACATCCTGATTGCGGAAGAACACATGTTCGTTCTACAAGTACTTTGTCCTATAAGTGCCCACTACTGAATCCTCGCAAGAGGAAGTAGACTATTACAACGAGTGAGAGAGCACGTAGTTTCCATCACTCACCTCATGGATGAGCTAACTGTGCACAGTGGAGGTATCGAGGTTGAGGCTAAGGTCGATATCATACTAAATGCTCTACCCAAATCCTTTGAGTGTTTCAGACTGATTGTTGTCATGAACAAGAAGGAGTATACTCTTAACAAGTTACTCAATGACTTGATGGCAGCGGAATCGGTTATGAATCCTTAGAAGGCTGCCTTAGCTACTTCTGGTAATCACTCTGCTGTATCAAAAGGTATGAAGCCGAAAAGAGCGATTAAGAAGAAGGCTGGAAAGGCAACTGCGAAGGACTTGGGATCTGTTAATAAGCCTATGGGGAAAACTTCGAGGGACAAATGTTTTCAGGTGTGGTAAGAAAGGACATTGGAGGAAAGATTGTCAGGCCCACAAGGCTAGACAAGGTATTCCATTTGCATGTATAACTGAAGCATGATTAGAGTGCGGCGTTGCTCTTCCAAGAGCTATAAGCGCTGACTTGTTGATCATGTTGTTATACTTTGCAGGGGACCATGCCGACAAGGCTGGTGAATGATGGCAAGAAGATACCAAACTGGATGAAGGCAACGTTTTATGACGGAACTTCATGGAATTTTCTTTTCTTTATGTTATGATGAATTAAGTACATTTGAGAGTTTATTTGTGGGCCGTGGTTTATTGGCAGGACAAATTTTATCAACTTTTACGGATATTTGTTATTTATGATTTTATCATTGGTAGTAACAATGTTATCCGTTATGGGATGTTGATTTATAATCTCTATGTTACTTCGATCAAACATGTCCTTTATATTGCATGTAATTCATCCGTAATTGATAATCCTAGAAAGAGAAAACTTACTTCTTCTGATGAGGATCTTACATATCTCTGGCACTTAAGACTGGGTCACATCAGCTTGAAGCGGATTCAAAGACTTGTAGATGACGGTACATTGGACTTAGTCCGGGTTGTACCTTATCAAGTCTGTGAATCCTGCATCGAGGGCAAGATGTCAACTAGGCCTTTCAAGGCTAGTCAGTCTCGAGCAGAGGATGTGTTGGAGTTGATCCATTCTGACTTATGTGGACCGATGTCCACGCAGGCTCGTGGAGGGTACGAGTACTTCGTCACTTTCATTGACGATTACTCAAGGTACGAATATGTTTACCTGCTTCGCTACAAGTCTGAATGCTTTGAGAAATTCAAAGAGTTCAAGGCTGAAGTAGAAAAGAAGGTCGGGAAAACTATCAAGTCGCTGCGATCTGATTGCGGTGGCGAATACCTCGGTAACAAGTTCCTGCAATATTTGTCAGAAAATGGGATTACATCCCAGTGGACTGCACCGGGTACTCCCCAGCAAAACGGTGTAGCTGAAATAAGAAATAGGACTCTTCTAGAGATGGTAAGATCAATGATGAGTTATGCAAACTTACCAATTTCGTTTTGGGGCTACGCATTGGAAACAACAGCTTACGTGCTTAATGTGGTACCTTCTAAATCAGTTCCTAAGACACCTTCTGAGCTCCTCCTTGGTCGCAAACCCAGTTTGTGCAACTTTAGAGTATGGGGCTGTCCGGCACACGTACTGTCGAAGGAACCTGATAAGTTAGAAAGCAGGTCAAAAGTAATGCTGTTCATAGGGTATCCCAGGCAAACGAAAGGTGGTTACTTTTACTGTCCTGAGAGTCAAAGAGTCGTTGTTAGCACCAACGCTAGATTCTTGGAGGACGAGTATGTGAGTAATCATAGGTCAAGGAGTGATATCGTTCTTCAAGAAATTGAGAACGAGAATGCAATTCCAAGGGAAGGGGAATGTGTAGATGTGGGTGCACCTGTGAGAGGCACAACACCACAGACACGTTCTTCAGTGCAAGGTGCAGGACCACAAGTCACTGCACCTACTACTGACACGGCACTGATGCCTCGTCGTAGTGGGAGAGTTATTTTTCAGCCGGAAAGGTACATGTTCATGGGTGAGTCTTCGAACTTGAGCCTGGAAGACGGACATGAGGACTCTGACCCACTGACTTACGAAGAGGCAGTGCAAGACAAGGATGTTGCCAAATGGCGTGTCGCCATGGAATCTGAAATTGAATCCATAACTGCTATGGATGTATACCAAAAAACTGATTTGCTGGATGGCTTTAGGGTCATAGGGTGCAAATGGGTATACAAGAGAAAGAAAGGGGCGGATGGAAAGATCACGGCTTTTAAAGCCAGGCTGGTGGCAAAGGGTTATAGTCAGAAAGAGGGCATTGACTATGATGAAACCTTTTCACCCGTAGCCATGCTCAAATCCATCCAGATACTCCTTGCCATAGCTGCGCATATGGACCTCGAGATCTGGCAGATAGATGTCAAAACTGCTTTTCTAAACGGTTACCTTGAAGAAGGTAGAGACATCTATATGCAGCAACCCGAGGGTTACATAAGCAACGGCGAAGAACATCTTGTCTGAAAGCTTAGGAAGTCCTTGTATGGACTTAAGCAAGCTTCAAGGTCGTGGAACTTACGTTTCAACGATGTGATTAAATCCTATGGATTTGCACAGTTGGAAAACGAAAGTTGTGTTTACCGACTTTGTGTCAGTGGGAGCGTGGTCTTCCTTGCACTATACGTTGATGACATACTCCTATTTGGAAACAACGAGGGAGTGATGTCGGAAATCAAGGCTTGGTTATCCGAACAGTTCCAAATGAAGGATCTGGGAGAAGCTGTCCACATTCTTGGTATTAAGGTCTTACGAGATCGTAAGAGAAGAATGTTGAGCTTATCCCAGGCATCCTATGTGGATACTGTGATATCCCGGTTCAGCATGCAACTCGCCAAGAAAGGCTTGCTACCTTTCAGACATGGCGTTCGTCTTTCTAGTGGGCAGTGTCCTCAGACACAACGGGAGAAAGATAAGATGTGTATTGTACCATACGCTTCGGCGGCGGGTAGTCTCATGTATGCAATGCTGTGTACCAGGCCAGATATCTGTTATGCCGTTGGCATGGTGACAAGATATCAGTCTAACCCTGGACAGGCGCACTGGAGTGCTGTAAAGCACATCCTCAAGTATTTGAAAAGAACTAGGAATTTCTGCCTAGTTTATCAAAGTGAGGATTTGTGCCTTGTGGGTTATCACAGTCGAGATAGCGAATGAGGATACGTCTGTCCGGATGGCTGCGACATTGTCGGAATAAGTAGTCTGTCTTGGTTACTTGACATGCTGGTACGTAGAGGTGGCGTATTGATGGACCGCAGTGAGATGTATTCGTCTGTCTGACATCAGCGAATACAAGATCTCATTATATTGATTGAGTCCAAACCCTAACGAAGGTTCAGGGGTTTGCACGGGTTGACCGTTGCTTTGACTTGCCATGGTGGAGAGCCTATGTAACGTGCTCGTATATCCACATCTCGCCTGAGACTAGGTTTAGGTAACCATATCCGAGTAATAGGATGAGGACATTCCCTGAGGAGCTCAATAACATTCATCGTGTCAAAGTCCTGCAGGCTGATTAATTTCAGGCACAAGTGATAAGGTTTGAGTGGTACTACTCAGGAAATATAAGATATTAATTAATTATAGTTAGAGCTTGTCAGAGGCTCCGATTAATTAATGGATGCCCGGTAACCTTAAATATGGGGATTCTCAATTAATGCAGCCCGTTCTCATAACGTGGTAATAAAAGGGTAGGTCAGTATTAATTCTATGGTGAAAAAAAATTAATATTAATTAATTAATTGTGTCCTGGGTTGTGGACATGGGAATTAATTAATTTATAGGCCCATTTTATTATTTGCATTAGGTCCCAGGTCTGGCCCAAATTAAATATGCTGAATTGAGCCCAAAAAGGCCCATTAGGGTTTACAACCCTAGGTCTATAAATAGACAACTCTTGCTCATAAGTTGCAAGACAGTTGAAACACACTAAACCTAGAGAGAGAGGGGGGCGCCGTTTTTGGAGAAGAAAGGAGGAGAATTTCAATTCTGGTCCTGCTCAGAATACAGATCTACGGAGTCCTCACCAGTAGTAGATCTGAACAGCATTGGGACACAGCCCTGAAGATCTGATCTGGAGAACAAGATTTTCTATTCTTCTTTTCTTGTTATTTTTTATTTTACTTAGAAATTAGATTCTAATTTCTGATTCCGCAGATTAAATCGGATTGCGTGGTTGAATTTAAGTTGGAAATTCAAACACAAAAGATCGGATCAGACTCGACGGAATAACGGTAAATTCCTCAATCCAAAATTCTGGTTATTAAATTCATAGGAGCATGCTAGGGTTTTGTGAATTTAGATTATGTGCAATATCCATAAATTGATCCGGTTCAGTTTGGTTTTGGTGATTCGGTTCACGGAAAAACCCTACAATCCCATGATCTGACAAATATTGCAGGAACTCGTTCCCGAGGTATTTACCACTGCGGTCAGATTGCAGCGACTTGATAGTTTTCCCGACCTTCTTTTCTACCTCAGCCTTGAACTCATTAAATTTCTCAAAGCATTCAGAGTTGTAGCGAAGCAGGTAAACGTATCCGTATCTCGAGTAATCATCAATGAAAGTGACAAAATACTCATACCCTCTACGAGCCTGTGTGGACATGGGCCCACATAAATCAGAATGGATCAATTCCAACACATCCTCTGCTCGAGACTGACTAGCCTTGAAAGGCCTAGAGGACATCTTTCCCTCGATGCAGGATTCATAGACTTGATAAGGTACAGGCCGGACTAAGTTCGATGTACCATCATATGCAAGTCGCTGAATCCGCTTCAAGTTGATGTGACCCAGTCTCAAGTGCCAAAGATATGTAAGATCCTCATCAGAAGAAATAAATTTTCTCTTTTTAGGATTATCAATTATAGATGAATTACATGCAATGCTTGCGGAAGTCTTATGATGACAGTTAACGACATAGAGAGAGTTATTCGGCATTCCACGACAGATAACAACGTTATTATCAATGATAAAAACACCACTATAAAAAATAACTCAATATCCATCAACATAAAGTTTGTAAACTGAAATAAGGTTCCTCCAAAAATTCGTACATATAAAACATCTCTCAAAGTCAAAACAGAATCATCAATGTACAAGGTGAAATCTCTAATGGCTCTCGTGTTGCATTCCCCATCGAGATGGTAATCTCGTCATTCTTCAGCACCTTCCTCGGTGTGAACCCCTGCAAAGTGTAACAAACATGGTCAGTAGCTCCAGTATCCCTGAACTTGCTTTCAACACCCTTATCTCCTACCTTAGAGGTAGTCGATCTGGTACTGGAAACTGTCTGAGTAGGTTTCCGTGCAAGCATGGAAGATTGCTCCATTACAAGGTGCTCAAGTAGCTCATGAAGAGCATACTCTCCCCCTGCAGCAGCAACTACCTTAAAATCATGGAATGATTCTGGAAGAGAATTCATGATGATATCAATCTCGCCTTGAGCACTGATATTACCTCCCCACACAGTGAACTGTCTCATGAGCTCAATCATAAACATCATGTGCGCTGTCACCGAACTATCCTCAACCATTTTCTTGCACACAAGATCGTGCACAAGTCTATAGTTAATAGTTTGCTCCACATTGCCATAACCCGTCAAGAGATCCTTCTAGATCTCTCCAGCCCTATTGAAGTTCTCATACTTGTGCTTCAATTCTCTAGATAGGATAGCCGTGATAAGCTAATAGGCAAAATCGTCAACTTTCTCCCATCTATCATAAAACTCAAGCTCAAGTTCACAAACTTCATCATTGCCAGACACAAGTGGATCCATAAAAAGAACATATGCTTGATTTTTGAGATATAGGATGTGTTTGATGCAAAAACTCCATTCGGGGAAGTTCGGACCAGTTAAGGGATTGAGAGCAAGAATATGATCAATAGTAAACATAGACATATCTGAAACAAATAAATAATCTTAATAAGAACATACATGCAGAACATTAAAAAACAAATGCATTGAAAACCTCTTGATAAATCAAATACAAATGTTTTCCACTAATAGCCTAAGAGTTCCCACCGCAAGCTACACTCGTAGACGTTTACGATGTCACCCTCAACTAGAATGCGGGTTTTAAGCCCCAATCCTTTAATTTCATACCATGTCAGGAATCCTTAGACACATGAAACTAATAATTAGTGTAAAACCTTAGACCAAGCCATCTCTCAAGAATAGGGAAGCAGCACCTGCATTATATTCTAAGATGCATCTTAACATTTAACCACAAATTTAACTCCAGCCAAAAGAGACAGTTTGGCATGGCGCGTAACCATACCGCACGACCCTTAAAGCTTTCGTTATCTAAAATTTAAATCAATCCTAGAATACTTATGAGAAAGAATTACGCAAGCTACACTCGTAGACGTTATGCAAAACTCTCTCACTATTCACATGATTTAAATTGTTTGTCTAGAAATCCCAACAACTGCAGCCCATGCACCTCCGGGAATTAGCAAGCTACACTCGTAGATGTTTACTAAGACGGGAGATAACACTTACAACATAAGATCACTTTGTGGAGGTCTATTGATTTTAATTAAAAAATCCACTAAGTATTTTTGATTCAAAAGTTTTCTTAAATGCGTACATAAAAAATTTATTGTCATTATATTTTCCCAAATTTTTGCTTGTAATTAAACAAGTCCAAAAATTCAAAATATAATCCAACAAGAAATTAATCACATAAGGCTGTAAATAATAAAGCAGTAAAACATGCTTTCCTATTATCTGCACATGCTTATTTCGCAAATAATAAATCACATATCATACGAGGGCAATTAAGACAAACAAAAATTATTCGTGGCCCCAAAAACATGAAAATAAAATAATCCTATCTATTACAAATTTGAAATTTGAATTTTAAATTTGGATAACTCCAAATCTTCCAGGGCCTTGATATCCTCAACCACCAAATCTTTTTAGATCTAGGGTTTTGAGATGTGAAAATTGGTCCCACAATCCAACTGCAAACCCTAGGGTTTACAACCGAATTGCACAAGCCGTCAAACCTCAAACCACCACCGCAGTAGCAGCAACCACCGGCGAAAACCACCGTCGCCGCGCACGCACACGCAAGCGATGCGCGCCTATCTTTGTCGCGCGGCTGCTGCCGGCACAGGCCTCCTGCCCGCGCGGCTGCGCCACCAGCCTGCTGCCGTGCGCTGCTTCGTCGCGGTTGCACGTCACGTGTGGCCACCTGCCGCCGCCGCCGTGCACCGCCGTCACCTCGCCGGTCTCCGTCTTCATTCTTCGACCCGTACAAATTACATTTTTGAAAATAAAAAATTACAATAGCTATTCTATTACAATCTTCCCTATCAAATCTAATCACAAATTTTCTCGTGATTTTACAAAATCAATTTAATCCAAACACGGATAAAGCATCGCGAATTAAATCGAACGGGTTGCCAGGAGGAACAAAAAACAAACCATCCACAACAATAAAATAATTCATACATGCATAATCGAATTAAATTGCTCATCCAACAGAGCCTTGAAAACAAGCCTGACTCTGATACCAATTGTAGGGATTTCATGGCGAACCGAAACACTAAATTCAAATAAACCGGGTCGTTCATGGATGTTGAGAGGAATTACCAATTCAATAAACCCTAGCATGCTCCTATGAATTTAATGCAGTGGATTATTGAGTTTACCTTAACTCCGTAGTCTCAGATCCAATCTTTCGCATTTGAATTTCAATCCCTCGATTCAACCATGCGAATTAATTAAATCTGCGAAAACAGAAATTAGACAAATCTAATTTTTAGATTTAATTAAAAGAAAGAGAAGAAAAGAATAATCTGTTCTCCTGATTAGGCCTTCAGACTGTATCCCAATGCTGTTCAATCCTTCTACCGGTGAGAATTCCACAGTACTGTGAATGTGTAAGCCAGAGATGAATTTCTTCTCCTCCCGAACACACCAGATGCGCCGCCCACTACTCTCTCTCTCTCTAGGGTTTCAACTAATTTGAATTTTGATGAAGTGGCTAGGGTTTCAGAGAGAGAGAGCTGTCTAGTTTCAGACCTAGGGTTTTAATCCTAATGGGCTACTGGGCCTCTTTTTAGCTTATTTAATTTGGGCCAGACCTGGGACCTAATGCAAATAATAAAGTGGGCCTATGAATTAATTAATTCCCATGTCTACAACCCAGGACACAATTAATTAATTAATATTAATTCTTTTTCACCACAAAATTAATACTGACCTACCCCTTTATTACCACGTTATGAGAACGGGCTGCGTTTACTTGAGAATCCCCATATTTAAGGTTACTGGACATTCATTAATTAATTGGAGCTTCTCACAAGCTATATCTACAATTAATTAATCTCTTATTTTCCTGAGCAGTACCACTTAAACCTTATCACTCGTGCTTGAACTTGATTAGCCTGCAGGACTTTAACACAATGAATGTTATTGAGCTCCTCAGGGAATATCCTCATCCTATTACTCAGATATGGTGACCTAGCTCCAGTCTCAGGCTGTAATACATGAACTACTGTTACCCAAGATACGGGTATACGAGCACATTACTCAGGCTCTCCACCATGGCAAGTCAAAGCAATAGTCAACCCGTGCATACTCCTGAACCTTCGTTAGAGTTTGGACTCAATCAAGATCGAGATCTTGTATTCTCTGATGTTAGACAGTAGAATACATCTCACTGTGGCCCAATCAATACGCAACTGCACGTACCAACATATCAAGTAATCAAGACTGATTACTTCTTTCCGACTATGCGGCAGCCTATACCGTCAGACTTATCCTCGTACACTGTCTCGGCTGTGATAATATTTATATCTCACTAGGTCAAGTGATCATACTGTCTTCTGCGATCTACAACACGCAGTATGATCATCCCTATCGATGAGATAAGAGGATACCGTTGTTACTCGCATGTAAGTTTGTTTAACAGATAGGAATACCATTGAATGTATACTCATTGTAATAAATATTTTCTGTATACAAAACCCAACAGAATCCCCATTCTCTTGAATTCTTGCTTTAGATGACTTAATTTTGCTTTTCGCAGGATTGCGTGGAGTTTGACTTAGTCCATCAAGAGCTTATTGCTTTTAGCGATACGTGTACTGATGAGATTTATCAACTCCGCAAGGAGTCCGAATCCGCCAAGAAGCTGGTGTTGGAGCTTACTGACAAGCTCGATGCCGTGGAGGACAAAGCTGTTGTTGTCTTGGTGAAGGCCGACATGGCCCAGCTGGAGACCAATGCTTGCTGGGAGGAGGTGGAGCTCTTCTAAAAAAGGCTGCCGAGGCCCATGCCGATTTGGGCAAGCTGGTCCAAGACCTCCGCCAAAGAAATGATCAGCTCCGTTCTCTTAACGCTCGGCTCTGTACTTAAAGGGAGAGTAATAAGGCCGAGCTCAAGAAGTATGAGGACCAGGTCTCTCGCCTGTAGTGGGGCGAGAGGCTGGACTTCGAATCCTGGATCACCTTGCTGCACTTTGCCGAGACGTACGAGGTACCTCGCCACACTTTCTTATTCATTTTCCTTTTGTTCAAGTGTTTTGTGCTAATCCCTTCGCAGACGCTTGCCGAATAGGTGGAGAGCGAGGTCCGGTAGAGAATCTCTAACAAGTTCTCGGACCTTGACCTAAACGTCTTGGACGAACTGGACATTGAGGGCGATAAGGAGCTGGAGTAGTCCCAGGGCCAGCCCCTGGTGATCCTCAACCCGCATGAGTGGCCACTGGATGGGTCCCAGCAGCAGGAGGAGGAGGAGGTCTCTTGGGTGGAGCAGAATGCCCAAGATGGTGGCCCGCAACCAATTGATTCTACATCCGGCCCCACACTTAACCCTGAGACAAACTCTGGTCCGAATCCTAATCTGAACGCGGCTGCCTGACCATCGAGCTCCTCCGTTCTGTCCACATATTTGTAGTTCTCTGTATCTGAACGATTTTAAATTTCTGTTTGAACAACTTCACTTTCTGCCAACTTTTATGAATGTTTCTGTTATCCACTTGCGAACAACATTTAATATCGTGCATGTCATGAATCGTAGTTCTGTCCACATTATAGAGATCTTCAGTTCGCGTATACGGAACTGCAATATGTAAAATAGGGTTAGGATTGACGATGCCTTGGAATCATCCCTCCGATGCTTAAGTTAGTATTGGACTTGCAAAATAATCAAAGTGAAAAGGTGATAAAGGTTAGGGATTTTTATCTGAGTGTAGGATAGGGGTGCATCTCGAGCTACTTCAAGTGTTTTCGCTGAGATCTGCAAAATAATCGCGAGGGGTGTGGGCGATGCCAAGGCATCGCCCCTCCGATTCTTAAGTCAGTAACAATTTATTTTGTTTAAAAATTAGGACTGAAATTAAAAGACAGAAGGATAGAGCGTATCTAGGAGATCAATGAGTCCGATCTCTTGACTAGAAGTAGTATTTATTCAAATGCTTGATATTCCAACTGTTAGCGATCTCCCTTCCATCGTAGTCTTCGAGGTGATAGGCCCCTCTACTTACTACTTGGGTGACTTTGTATGGTCCTTCCCATGTTGGAGCGAGTTTCCCTGTGCTTTTGTCTTTCGTATTTTGGAAGACTCGCCTGAGTACCCAATCTCCTTCCTTAAAAGTCTGTAGGCCGAGCCTTTTGTTGAAGAACTTCTCAACCTGCATCCTCCTCTGAGCCATGTTCTGTAGGGCTTGGTCTCTTCGCTCATCGCTCAACTCTATATTTTTTAGGAGTATTTTGTCAATTTTTGCCTCTTTTCATACTTCGACTCTCAGGCTCTCTGCTCTTACTTTGGCTGGTATGACAACTTCTTCTCCGTAAGCTAATGCAAACGGCGAGCTACCGGTAGAAGTCCTTGGTGTGGTTTGCCAAGAGAACCTCGGGTAGTTCTTCGACCCACTTCGATTTGTGAGCATCTAGGCGCTTTTTCATTGTCTGCATGATGGTTTTGTTGGTTGATTCAGCTTGGCCGTTTGCTTTCGGGTACCTTAGCGTGGTGAAGATCAGTTTAATGTTTTATTGATAGCAGAATTCTTGTACTTTGCATTGATGAGTTCATATTTTCACTCACATTTGATTTGATTAATTAGTTGTTTTCATTATTTTTTATTTATTTCCTGTATTTTTGCTGCATGAGTCTATCTAGAGTGCTTTTATGCTTGGCATGGTAAGATTTTGCAGTTTTGAGGCTAAATTCATTGGAAACCCGTACCAAATGCAGCAGATGTTCGAAGAAAGAGTCACTAATTCTTCCACACATGGAATCTGAGCTAATGAATAGTGAAAATATAAATATCTTTGAATTAGCTTTCCAATGAAACTGGAATCGGGTCAATCGGAGTTTGGGAGCAAAAGTTATGACCAAAACTGTGAGACTGCGCAAGTGAAGGATTTTCGGCGAAGCCTCTGTATCGACCGAAAGGCAGGGGTCGACCGACAGGCAGGGTGTCGATCGACACGCGGGCCGATGTTGCTGAAAGTGCGATTTTACATGTTTTTTGGGCGAGATTTGTTGGAAAAAAAAGGTATACATCAACTTGGAAGCCTTGAAGACCCAAAAAGGAAGATTTATGTAAAATAGGATATTAAGATTTAGATTTGCATCAAATCTAATCTTATTTCTTATAAAATTTTTCCAGGTAAAACCTATACAAAGTCTATAAATACCCCTCAAGATTAGATTATTTGTTGGATCTCCCTTTGAGGACCTCGCTTTTGGGGGCTTAGTCCCACAATGTTTTCTTCTCCTTAATTTTTGTAGTATTTTAGTATTTAGTTTTTATTTTAGTACTTTAGTTTATGCACTTTAGAATTCCTCTTTTATTTTATTTATGCAATTTACTTTTTATTTAATTATGTCTTTTATTTGATTATGTCGAGTTAATTTTCCAAACAGATTCTAAGATTTGTACAACTGTTTTGGATGCATGCTAGATTGATTAATTCATTGATGATGGTTAGTGGTTCCTTTTTTCTTTCATAATTCTAAATTAATTGAAGTACCGAAAGGTGAAAATTGGTTTAGATGTCTAGATATTGATAGAAGGACCGAGAGGTGAATATTGATAGTAGGATAAGGAATGCATGATGCGATCTGTACTGTCGGAGCAAGAAGCACAATCTACACTAACTTTATGTCAGATTTCTTTTCAGCATGAGGAATCCCAGTTTGGATAACCTCGTACTGACTAGGGCATATATGAATGCCTAAGTCTGACTGAGCTTCGATATCTTTTCGAATAGCTCAAGCTTTAAAGGTAGAGGCCCTTATACTAACTTTCTAAGGTCAGTACAACTTAGCCCTCATACTGACTTCCCAAGGTCAATATGGCAGACCCTCATACTGACTATCCATAGTCAGTATGGAAAACACTCTCATACTGATTTCTCCTTATCAGTATAGAAAACCCTCATACTGACTTCTCCTAGTCAGTTCGGGAAAACCCTCATACTGATTTCTCCTGGTCAGTATGGATGGACCTTAAACTGAGTGCTCCAACTCAATTTTGGTCAAGGAAAGGCGTGCTTGTAGTCAGTTCTCGAGCATTCTCCTTTGCTCGGTCTTCAGCCTAAGTTCTATTACAACTCGATCGATCCTATACAAGGATTACAGTTTAGAACTCTAGAAACTGAAAAACTGACTAAGATGGCTTACAATCTTTGACCCACCAAAATAAGAAAAGTAAGGAAGGATTTCTCTAATAAATATCCTAACAATGATATATTGATGTTAATGGCAAATTACTATGAACTATAACATGCAACGAAAACTTTAAAATAAATGTATTTCATAAAGAAACCAATAATGAAGTTCATCTAAAATTATGATATATATTTAATTTTTTTATAAAAGAGGAAAAGATTATGTGTATCCTTAATTATATATGTTTTATATAAATTTTGTGCATTCCTAAAAGTCGGTTACAATATGCCTAATTATATATTTCCTTATGTTATACAAGTATCCCTATATAAAATTTTAAATTAATTCAATTATAAATAATTAATTAATGTGCATGCGTAATTCCCTAAAATGATTCTAATTCAATTTTAAATTGATAATAAAGTTAAAATATATAATATTGTTTTCAAGTAATATACTTAAATTTTGTATGTAGATCTTTTGGAAAATATGTTAATATATTTTCAATTATTGGGATATTATGAACACATGAAAACAAATAAATTCATTCACTACAAACAATGAAAGTCATTAAACGTGGAATAGATTCAATAATAAAATTTACTACCTCCGTCCCGCTTAAATAGACCCTTTTCATTTTGATACATTAATTTCGGAGCTAGTATTTAGTAGCTAATTGTGGTTAATAATAAAATTGGCAATCGTAAACAAGTTAACTACAATTGCCAATTTTATTATTAACCACAATTAGCTACTAAATACTAACTCCGAAATTAATGTATCAAAATGAAAAGTGCCTATTTAAGCGGGACGGGGGAGTATAAGATAACGAAAGTTTCAATAAGTGAGAATAAATAAAAATATAAAAACTTTATGATAAAAGTAATGATTTGAAGAAACAAAATTACTGAAATTGCTTCTAAAAACTAAGGAGATGTTCAAATATCTTCTTTGTTTGATAAATGTCTTCTTAACTTGAATTATCTATCGGTTGCGGACTGATTATCTAAGTTTTCCACCAAAGATTCATCTAGTTTTTTTGATATTGCTTGAGGATTTGAGACTGACTTCTTTCATCCAAAGAAATGGGATTAAATGTGTGTTAGGAAATTTGGTTGTTAGAAATTTTCTTATTTTTATTTTGTTTTGGTTGACCAAAATTAGTTTAGAAAGTCTTTATTTTAGCTCCTGTTTTGATTGTAAATGTAAAAACCTGTTAGGTCTTTAATTGAGTTGTAATTGGAGTTGATCGAAGATAATCTGAAGATCCGGTTGTGGATGCGGCTGATCATCAGTTTGGAAACTCAAGCTAGAAATTGATCATCAGTTTCCAATATCAAACTGAGTCAGTTTGGGGATCAATGTTCAAACTGAGTAACATCAGCCAACATGGAGTTGTCAGACTGAACGACATCAACATAGAATCTCAAGTTTCAATCCCCACGCATAGAGACAAAATAGAATCATCTGAGTAATGATGAGGATTGGAGATTCCTTGAAGTCTGAAAACTCAAGACTTCAATCTTGATTCCTTGGACTGATTAAAGTAGCCGCTCTGACACAACGGTGAAAAGTCAACAGTCAAAGTCATAAAAACAGGAGCAGGTGCAGGCTTTCCCGAAAACTAGTTGCATACTGTAGAGAATAGAAATATCGGATTGGACAACATCTAATTTGTTTCTAAATGGCTTTAAATTCAAATCTCTGAATCCTCAACCATAAATAGCAGAGGACTTCAAGAGATTAACT
Organism: Plectranthus barbatus; assembly: GCA_026898455.1. Lineage (NCBI taxonomy): Eukaryota > Viridiplantae > Streptophyta > Magnoliopsida > Lamiales > Lamiaceae > Plectranthus > Plectranthus barbatus. Next base: position 96,426 of record JAPKLW010001977.1, read on the forward strand.
AATCGAACATCCTATTATCAAGTGAGCCAAAACTCTGTCAAAATTATTACTCAAAGCTTTCAGAGCTAAAGTTCAAAGTTCGAGGCTCTCTCAAGTTTGTCGTGTGTCACTTAGTGAACACGAGACTCAGAACAACCGTTCTTGAGTTTATTTAGTGTTCTTTCTCATCAAGAAATAACACAACAGTCAAGTACTTTTTGTAGCTTGACTATCAAAGGCTCTTAGCCGCAAACTGTCAGTTCCAGGGAGAACTCTAAAAACCCCAATTCTGGCTCGGAGGCTACATGTTGTGCCTACACTCTACGAAGCTGAGAAATAAAAGACGACAGATGGCTGGGCAAGTGAACTGGTCAACTGGTGGACGAGGCATTCACCAGCTAGTGATAGATCGTGCTAGGGATTGATGAAGAAATCCCACATTTAATTTGATGTTTTGATGTGTAAAAAATGTGTACCAGTTTAGGCCTTAGAGTTATTACCTCATATAATCCTTGTCTAGGATGATCGAGTTGTAATAGTCTAGGAGAAGAACACTGTCAAAAACTGAGGAACAATTTTTGAAGTGGAAGCCGTCTAGACGAGAAAATTGTGCAGAGTGATGGACGAGAAAAACTGTGCATACAGTTTTCTAAACTGTTAAGGAACAGATAGCAAAGAAAATTGTGGACACAATTTTCATAAAGAAACTGTCGAGAGGCGCTCACAGTTTCAGACACAGATAGTTTCACGTCAAAGAAACACATGAAAAGCAAGATGCCGAACAATCATAAAAGAGCTTTGAAGATTCAATGATAAGGAACGAAGATACACTCAGTTATAACTGGAGTACAAAGTTGCTCGAATCTGACACAACACGTACAAACTGAGCCTGCAAAAAGCATAACAGTGATCAGAAAAGGCAAAGAAGCAGGTCTACTTTACAGAGAAGGATGACCATTGATTGGAAATCATATGAGTTGTCTCTACCGGCTATTTTCAAATCTCCAACTATAAATAGCAGAAGAATCAGAGAGACAACAACGAATTTGATAGCTCACAAACCTTGCCGTTATTCTGCCGAATTTAAAGCTCAAAGCATTAAAAGCTCTCAAGCGAGAAAGCATTAACTCTGTGGTTCATTTATTAAACACGAGGAATTATTGCTTAAAGAATCTTCAGAGATTCACCGTGTGACCTTAGTGTACACGAGGATTAAGTCTTTCAACTTAATCTAATTTCTTGGTGTTCTTACTTTTCAAGCAAGAACACAACAGCCTGATTCTCTAAGGAGAAGAAGGTTCTTACGGGCTTTTTCCAACCAGCGAACGTTCTAGGAAGAACTCAACCATCCACCCACCAGAGAAGGAGAAGGGAGGTTTGTCCTTAATCCATTTCCGACGACTGCCAGTTCTGAGAAGACTTCAAGGTGCCACCTGGCTTTGAGGAACTGAAGAAGGCGTGAAGATCAACTACCTGGGCGAGTGATCCATTCTGCTGTGGACGGTGGTTTTCATAGCATTTGGCTATAGATCGTGAGGATTGTATCTTCATTACTTAGTGAATTACCAGATTAATTTCTGAAGAGTGGACGTAGGACTTAAGGCTCCGAACCACTATAAATATCCTGCCTCATTTACAATTTTACTTACTTTACGCTCCGTATAGTTTTATATTGTGTTTTGAAACCTTTAACACTTCCCTGAAAGTGTTGAAGCGTATAACTGTCAACTTAACATAACTGTAAATTGGTCACCTAAAACTATTGGCTAACACAAACTGGTTTTTTTTGAACTGTTGATAAAAATTTAGACTCCAGTTTCAAACTGTACTGCCCGTTTTAAGAGTGCAAATAATTGTTCTTATACTTCCTTTGCATATTATTTCGTACTCTGATCTGGGACCAACAAGTGGTATCAGAGCAGGTCGGTCTTTCTAGACTGTCATGTTTTGAGTCGTTTATGACCGGGTCCTTTTTTCCTTGCACTCTTAATTGTTCGTTAAGTGTGATTAGCGAGCAAATTATCTTAAGATAATGATGAATTATCCAAGCCTTCTCAAGTACAACCCAGAGAAGTTCGAGGTATGGAAGAAAAGGTGTCTCATCCAACTGAGAGCTCAACATCCAGAGATGGATGAAGTTTTGAAGAATGGACCTCTGAAGATCCAGAAGATTAATATCCAGCTCGCAGGAGAAGATGGCCCAGGTGGTGTCCAAATGGTAGATAAGCCTCTAGAGGAATAGACACTTGAAGACAAGAAACATCATCAGCTTGATCCCATCGCACAAGAGATGATCATGCAATCTCTCCCAGAATCTCTCATGGATGAAGCCATAGAGAACAACAGTGCCAAAGAATTATGAGACTGGATAAATGAGCTCACGAAGGAAACTAAAGCAATGAAGCGCAATAAGAAACAAATGTGCGTTGACAAGTACGAATCCTTCCAGATGCTGCCTGGCAAATCGATCAAATCAATGGAAGCAAGGTTCAACGCCATTGTTAGTGAGATGAAAGGTCTTGGAAAAGAAAAAAGTGCGGCTGACATGAACGCCAAAATTCTCTCAAGAATGCTGAAGGAAGATTAGTTTGTCAAAACCACCAGACTAAAGACCATGGATCTCTTGAAAATGTCCACCAAAGAACTGTTCGCCGAACTACAAGCCCATGAATGAGATATTCAGATGGTGAACAAGAATGAAGCTATTAGAACCCCGAATACAACAACAAATGATGACGTTGCATTCTTCGTTAAGAGAGATGTCCAAAGACAACAAAAGAAGCCAGTTCAGTTCGAGAAACTGCCTACCACTCCTCACCAGCGAAGGATACCTCCACCTCAGCTCAGAAGAAGGAAACTGACCTGTCAGTTGCCAAACTGGAGGAACAGATGAGGAACCTGGTCGTACTTCTCGAAAAGGCTAAAGGAAAAGGGAAGGAAGCTCAATCCAGTGAGCAAAGATTCACAAAGAGAGAGCCACACACATGCTATGAATGCAACTCTCCAGATCTCTGAAGTACGAATGCCCTCTAGTCTCTCAAGAGGAGAGAGACAGACTGAAGAAAGTGTTTGAAAGGAGAGCATCTAAAGCTGTGTCCCAAGAAATGCTCACAAAAACCGAAGTGTGAGACGTGCCAGACCATGATGATGGCTATTACACATATGAGGATGAGAATGATGAGGAAGCATTCCTTGCCTTCATGGCCGCAATTGATGGAGACGTTACCGACGATGAAGACAACGCTTCCAACTGCGAAATAGTAGTAACAACTCATCTACCCTCCTCTCTTGCATCTACATGCTTTGAAGAGAACTCTAAATTTTGTCGCTCAAATTCAGAAGATGTTTCTCTTGAAAACATTATTAAAGAGGTAGAAAAATTTCATGAAATTAAGATACATTAGTTAGTGAAATGCCTCACTAAAATCAGAGATTTTAATTTTGACCAATGAAGTCGCAAAGACGAGGTCAATCAGTGAGGATTTTGAGAAACTCAAGGAAGAACACTCAAAACTGCTTAAAGATTTTGAAAATATTTCAAAAGAGTGTGATTCCCTAAAGAACACTGAGCCTGTTAAATGTGAATGTACTTACAAAAAGAGCTCAAGAAAATTAGATGAAATTTTGAATGCTAAAAAACAACCATCCGATAAACACGGAATTGGTTCTATGGAGCACCAAAATGAAATTGTTTTGAGCGATATTCCTATTGCTCGAATTATTGCTACTGAAACTACTCATTTTTCAAGGAAAGGAATACGGTCAGAGAAGAAACTAACCCTTGGTCGAAAGTTTGAAGTAGCTCGGCAAAGACTTTGTCCGAAGAAGCGCTCCGAAGCAGAGTGTAAAATAAAAATTGGAAAATGAAAAATGGGAGTATTTATAGACGAATACACCTCGATTCTCGCAAAAAACTATTGAGTTCAGCCAGTCAGGTGTGGACACGTGTCACTTTCAAATTTAAAAAATTTGAAAAAATCCCGCCCTTGGAAGATTAAACGTCTTTCAATTGTGATTCAACCTCGATTGGGCTCCAATTCGAGAAATGAGTTCGAACACGAAAGTTGTTCGAACCTCATTAAAAAAAAGGGATGGTGAGATAATGGTCTGAGCATAAAAATTGTTCGACCCTTATTTCAGTTCAAACACGAAAGTTGTTCGAACATAAAACGAAAGCTTTTTCTAGGCAAAGTGAACCATTGGCTAGGGTCAGCCAATTATATCTGAGGAACTTAGGGTATAGAAGTCATAGATTCTTCTATCCGCAAAGTTCTTCGAAGACTATGAAACCAAAATGATAGCCGAAGAAACTTAGGGAAAAATTAGGGAAAAATTATTTCTTCTTTAATTTTTTGCAGGAAGAGTAAACAAGTCAAGTACTTCGACTTCGCCAAACTATAAATAGTTCGAACGAGAGCTGGGGGCTATTGTTATGAGAAAAAATGAGCAAGCCCATTTTTGAGTCCATCAAAGAAGAAAACCCGAAGAAGATGAATTGAAATACAAAATAATGGAGCTAAGGCAGAACGCTCGGCATAATTCACAATTAACCGAACTCTAGATTTGCCGAGCTCAAGGTTGGCCGAACTATATTCCAGTCGAACTAAATAGCTCGAACAAAGTGAAGATCTGGGTTGCTGGGCCGAACCATATCAAAATAAAACCAATTCGATCAAAGGGACGTGATCGTTCAAGACATCGGTTTGGCCGAAGCATTGTGACTTTATGTTTAGAGCTGCTTTCTTGTATTTACTCCCTATAAATAAGGTTACATTTAGTGTACAAAGACACATAAAATTCAAGCATTAGCAATAAAGAGCACAAATACTCAAGTTCTACTTTCAACCAAGCATTTATATTCGTCTATTTATATTTCTTTGCTTATTTTATCAAGTATTCTTGTCAAGTAAGTCTCCAGATAATTCGAGCATTAACAAATATCATCATTAAATTCTAGACTCAATTAAAAAAATACCTTTGATCCTCAAACTTAACATCCAATATTTTTGAACAAGCTCATTAGAACTCACGTCTTTTATTAAACTACAATGAGATTGTCACATGATATATTGATGATAATGACGAAATTACTACAAACTATAACATGCAACAAATACTTTAAAATAAATGTATTTCATATACAAACCAATAATGAAGTTCAACTAAAATCATGATTTATATATGTTTATTTTTTTTATGAAAAAGGAAAATATTATGTGTATCTTTAATTATATATGTTTTATATAAATTTTGTGCATTCCTAAAATTCGATTACAATATGCCTAATTATATATTTTCCTTGCGTTATATAAGTATCCTTATATAAAATTTTAAACCAATTCAATTAGAAATAATTAATTAATGTGCATGCGTAATTCCCTAAAATGATTCTAGTTCAATTATAGGGAAAACTATGAATTTTATCCCAAATAATTGAGTTTCTGGGAATTTTATTTTAAGTTTTTTAGGTTAGTGAATTTTATCCCAAATAATTGAGTTTCTGGGAATTTTATCCCAAGTTTTTTAGGTTAGGGAATTTTATCCCAAATAATTGAGTTTCTCGGAATTTTATCCCAACTTTTTTAGGTTAGGGAATTTTATCCCAACTTTTAATTTTGTTTGGAATTTCATCCCAAATACTAACTTTGTTACATATTTGTTGAATCACTATTTTTTTTACATGTACACGTCCTTGTAGAATTTTTTTTTATCCAAAGAAAAACAAAAATACGTAAGCAATTTAAATCTAAAATCCCTAAATTCTCAAATACTTCCTTCTTAAATCCCGTCTCCTCCTTCCCTCATCCCTCTTTCTTTGTTCTGTGCTAGAGGTGTGACCTCATCGATGAGCCTAACCAGCATAAAAAAAATGATCAAAAATCCCACCGTTGAGGAATGAGGGGAGAATGAGACGAGATTCAAGAAGGAAGTATTTGAGAATTTAAGGATTTTGTATTTAGATTGCTTACGCGCTTTTGTTTTTCTTTGGATAAAAAAAAAATTCTACATGGACGTGTACATGTAAAAAAAAATAGTGATTCAAAAAATATGTAACAAAGTTAATATTAGGGATCTGAAATTCCAAACAAAATTAAAAGTTGGGATAAAATTCCCTAACCTAGAAAACTTGGGATAAAATTCCCAGAAACTCAATTATTTGGAATAAAATTCCATAACCTAGAAATCTTGGGATAAAATTCCCAGAAACTCAATTATTTGGGATAAAATTCAAAAATTTCCCTTCAATTATATATATATTATCCTAACGTTGAAAATGGATACATGTTATAGGAAAGTAATAATTACAATAAACTAGTCTAATTAATTTATACATAATTTCCTAAAGTTGAAAATGGATACATGTTGTAGGAAAGTAATAATTACAATAAAATCAATCTAATTGATTTATTTATATTTCCCTAAATATATAGATTTAAATCTAGGGAAATAATAATTTAGGAAAAAACAATCTAATTTATTTATACATGTTTTCCTAATATAAATAGATTAATTATAGGGAAGTAGTAATAAAGGAAAAAGCAATTTAATAAATTAATACATATTTTCCTAAAATATAATAGATTGGCTCTAAGATTTAATTTATGTAGCCCTAATTTAATTTCCTTATAATCTTGCATTATAATTATATAGGGAAGTTATAATTAAAGTAAAATCAGTTTAATTGATTTTTTCAACCTAACTTTCTAAAATATATTGATTAATTCTAGTAGTTTTGAATCATTCGTAATAGCATTTTTTGTGGTTCTTTATTTTCGGTACTATATTTAATAGTAATCGTTGAATATTTATTATGTTATTTCTTAAAATAAAAAATAAATGGTAAAAAAATAACTAATTCAAAAGAATTTGTTCGTTTAGAGTTATGTGAATTTAAAATAAATATATCAAACCATTACAAAATTTAATCTTTCATACAATTGATAATATTAACTGATAGCAAGTTCATGAGCAATTCCTCTATATAAATGTGGATTTCCAATCCAAATTTCATTATGTTTCGCAAATCTAAATCATTTGAATACGATGAGAACTCAAGTTCTGATGTTTGTAGTTCTTCTGCAAACCTTTCTTCTTACTGGAACTGCCCATGATCTCCCTGTCCTTAACCGGAAAATTGTGTTTGGAATGCTTCCAAAAGGCGTGCCTATTCCACCGTCGGGTCCGTCCAACAGAAGATCTGATTCTCCACCGCCGAGACTTGTGTTCGGGAAGCTCCCGAAAGGCGTTCCTATTCCGCCGTCAGGTCCGTCCAACAGAACATCCGATTCTCCACCGTACCATCGTCGGCCGCCACATTCTCGCAACTGATGATATATATTATCATATAAGTTCAGCACTACTAAACTAATTCTGATGTTTATCATATATGGATAAATAAAGGCATTATATATTCAGGCAGCTCGATATGCAAAATCATAATTCAGAAATCGCTGTATTTTCATTATCACCTTTGAACGTACAAAGGATGATGCTCATATGCAAAAGCTACACACACAAAGATAGCAAGGATGACTAACAATCTGTTATAGCTGACGTACTAAAATAATAAATCACTTAGTAAGCCAGCTAGGTTGTTTTTTCTCTTCTTTTTTTTTTTGTTTTTTTTTTTTTTTTGGGCTCAGCTTGCTCATTCTTCAACTTGGTGACGTGATGTGGCATTCTTGAATTGTAACATTCGCCTCTCAAGCTGAACATCCCAAAGGTTTATCTTGGACTACAACTCAGAAAAACTGGAAAGAGGTAGAGATTTAGTAAGAATGTTTCATGTTTGCTAGTTGTAAACGAGAACAAACATATTGAGGTAAGATGATCCATTGCTTGATTAATGCTTCTCGAACTACATGACAATCAATCTCTATATGCTTTGTTCTCTTGTGAAATACCGGATTCTCAGAGCAAGAAATGATGGCTAATTTCTTAGCCTTCCAAGAAATTAGACTTCCACCGAGAAAAACGCAGCACCGAATTATAGACTTTCTTGTCATCTTGCACGCCCCTCAATCTGAGTCACTCAGCTTCTAGATGGACATTGAGACAAATAACACATGACTGTGGCACCTGCATAAATTGACTTAATTGTTGTACAATATATGTAATATGAGGTGTGGTGTAGTTAAGATATAAGAGCCTATCCATCAACCTTCTATATTGATCAGGATGCTCAAATATAAAAGATTGATCTTAATCTTCAGCAACAAATGTCAACCACGGAAGAAAGGGAGTGGAGGCAAAAGAATAGTCTAGCATGCCAAAACCATGCAGTCAGGCTTTGAGGCCGTGCAAGATGTGCACTGCACCGGAGCCCCAAAAATATACGGATACCATATTTATAGTATATGCTAATATTAATATATTATTAATATTAGTATTGAATTTACAAAATCATGTTATCCCAAAATAACTAAATTCATCTTTAACTCAACTAAAACAAAATAGTAGAGGACTTAAAATTTTATTTTGCCTTGTATAAGTTTAAAAATTCAATAGAATATATGATCTAAAAGGTTGTTAATTATTATATTCTTTGAAGAAATAGATTAAAAAATTCAATTGGTTGTGAGTTCGGTTACAAAATAAATGAAAATTATGAGATTATGTGTAAATGATAGTCATGTATTTTGCTTTATATTATGTTTAAATTTTTTTATTTTATTTAACATTTATTTATAGATGCAATATAATCAAAATTCTCATGATTTCCAAATAAAATAACAAATTTTAAAATTAATTTTAAGTAAAGATGATCATTTGAGTCATATTTTAGACTTATATTAAATTTCTTAATATAATATTATTAATAGTAATAATAATAAGAAATAATAATAATAATAATAATAATAATAATAATAATAATAATAATAAAATTGGGACACCATCTATACTGCCAACCCTACTGATACACTATGTGTGGCATACTTAGCATGACTGACATGAGTTCTGTTGAATTAGTTGGCCCAATTGTTGGGGCCCATTCATATTGCCTTCTTCCCAGCCCATTTCCCTTTGCCCTATTCTCGTTCTAATTTAGGGATACACTCGAATCCCACTCAATACACACCCACGCCGCAAGAGAGAGAAGAGAGTGAGAGCAGCCCCTCCTTGGTGTGAGAAGCTGAAATCTCACGCCTCCATTGTTCCGCCTTCGTGTTGCGTTGAACCCAAGCTGTTGCTACTTCTTGTTACCATCAGCTCTTCTTCTTCTTGCGAGCGAACCTGTTGTTTGGGTGAGAGAGAGTGACGAGAGAAGAGAGACAGAGGTTGGGAAGGGGTTCTCATTGTAGCCTGGGGCTACACCTTTGAGCTCGGTGAGGTGGACTGTAGATGATATAGAGGGGGCTAAGTTTGGGAGATCTGAGCCGAACGACTACGAACTCGTCGTCGTTGCACCTCCGCTGCAGCTGAGCCTGCTGCCACCGCGCAGCCCGTCGTCTCTCCCTCACGTCTGCTGCTGCACCGGCGTCTTGCTGCGTCTGTCCGACTGCAGCTGATCGTCACCAACGAGCAGCTCCTCCATCGATAGGTAAGTGTGCTGTCCCTGTTTCCTACACTTTCTAACGTCTTTGTTATTGCTCTACAGGTTGTAGCAGCAACTTGTTGAAGAGGGGGGTAGCAGCTGTGAAGAAAATTTAAACTGGACTACATCGCTTCGAGAACAACTACGGTCATGGGACCGTACCACTGTGAGGCGAGGATGAACCTCGGCGGCCCTCTCTGATCCCAACAGTGGTATCAGAGCCAGGTTAGGGAGAGAGAAGTTTTGCCGGGGCATCCCCTGTAACGCCCCGTATTTTTCCAACCCTTTATTTAATAAATTACGAAGCAAATGTCGCTACAACCATTATATTATTAATATTATCAAGCGACTTCTCTATGATATCCAAATTATATCCGCGAGGACGAATAGTAAAATTCGATAAATAAATAACGGATGACGATCGGAATAATTTATTCGACTCGGTAATATTTAATATTATCGTAGCAACGTGATTGGGCCGAGTTAATTATTTAAGCCCAGCCTTTTTATTTAATTGGAGAATTGGGCTAAGAGGACTTTATTTATTTAATGTGTTGGGCCAAATTAAATAGGAGCCCACATGAGAATAAATAAAATAGCCCAACTAATTAATTTAGCAAGTCCATGTATATCTCCTTATTTAATTCGTAGTCATTGAATTAATTATCGAGATGAGGATTATAGTCCGGAAAATAATTATTTTAACACCGGCGAGATATATTATACCGATATTACCTCCGAGGCGAATTCCGGAGTTTAATTCCATTAAATGGGATGCCCAACATTTTCGACACACACATATATATATACACGAGATGATGATCGATTTTAATCGCGAGCCAATGGATATATGATCGAGTTGTTGGAATAATTAATTCTCTACTTATTGATTTTATTAGCCATATTATTCCTATTTTAAAGATGAGAATTTAATTAAATATGGGAAGACCCATATTATTATTTTATGCCCAAATATTCATACGACGTCCGATTGAGACGATTCGAAATGCCAAGGCAAGAGTTCGAAGAAAGAAAAATTGTCGTATCATTTATTTAATCATCGGATACAAGACCATAGTGGTATAATTAAATTAGAGATCATGGGATATATTATCTCAACCAATTATGTAGAGAAATGATTACTCTACCACCTACATGGAAAATTACCCACAAGGGTAATTGGTGGAAATGGGAATTTGAACCACTGAAGGGCAAATGTGGAAAGTAGGGTGGTTATCATTACAAGCTCTCAATCAAACCATGCAAAACTAGTTGAACACTCCACCCTCTCATAATCCCTCACCAAGATCGACACACCCTCTCCATTTATGTTGAAATCTCTTTATTTTTTTCTTGTAAATCATTTCACCCTCTCCACTCCATCTTCTCCAATAATTCCCTGCAACCTTTCTCTCTCTAAACTCCATTAAACCTCCATTAAAACAGCCCCTTTGAAGCTCCATATCCAACCCTTACCCCACCTTTTGAGCCTCCATCTTTACAAAAAGCTTATCTCCTTCACCTCCTCTACGCAATGACGTAAGAAGCCCTATGATCGGAGCACATTGACCTCAAGCACGAAGTGGAATCAAGCTTCAAGTAGGAGAAACGTAATCCCCACGAAGAGAGGAGCAAGAATATACAAAGATCTAAGCTAGAAGACGTTGGAAGCAACTCGAAAATTTGAAAGAACTTTTGTGGCGATTTTCTCCCTTCAAGTAGATAATTTCTACACTCCCTATGACTTCCTTGTTATGAATATGTGATTGCATGTAGGATCAAGAAGTCACAAATTAAATTTTTAAGGGAGATGGTTTAGATGAGCATGCCTAGGCCTAAGCTTGATATATAATGCATATTGATGAGCATAGAACACATATATATGATTGCATGTTAGATCAAGCTTGAGAATCATGACCTTTCATGTTTAAAGTTGATATTCAAACTTAGATGGATCTGAAATTGATATATATGAAGCTTGGGGATGAGATAATGGCATGCATGTTGATAAACCATGTGTTGATGAGATTTGAGAGCATGCCCTGTTTTGGACAGAGATTAAAATGAGTACGGCTGATTACTGGATGGTTGGATTGAGTTGATTTTAGAACTGTATAAACTAGAATGAGTTATGAATCTGTAGAATTTGGAATTTCATGAATCGGAGTTGTAAAACTCGAGTTATAAACATTTTAATAATATGTGGCAGATTCTAGCAGTTTAAATTGCACGGCCTTAAAATCATATTTCTAGACCTTGGAAAAATCTGATTTTTATAATATGAACTCCAGACATGTTAATTAATAATCTATATAAAAATCAGACCATTTCACTAAGTAGTTTAATTATTAAAAATTCGGGAAGTTGATAGCTGAAATCTGAAATTGATGAAACTTAACTAGGAAATTGCTTATGTTAGGCTTCACCGTTTTTGTATGAAAATTCATTTTTACAAACCGTCACTTCGAGCACGTGCACTTTAAAAACTTGTTTTTATAAAATTAAAACCAGCCTCATTAGATGTCTAGATCATTTTTGTTGTTATCATGAAAATGAACTAGTTAACTAGATAATAACTCATATTGTGGACTTAGAATAATTTGATTAATTTCCAGATTTCACTAAAGTTTTCTAAGGCCTAAATGCATGATTGGTTCACTTAGTTAATTAAAAATAATTGCTTAGATTAATAATAAGTTGTTGACTAGATCACTAAAGTCATTATCCTTAATTAATAACTAATATAACATTTTGGTATGAACTTGTTAACTAGCTTAATAATTTGACTAAGCTAATGAATCTTGATTAATAAGGTAAAACTTAGAAGTCCTTGAATCTTGTTCTTTATAATTTTCGAATTTGCATAATTTGTAATTGGGTAAATAATTGAATTAAATTGAATTAAGAGCTTAGATAATTATTTTAAGTCATAAACATTGTAGTAATTTATTCGAACTTTAATTAGGTACTTTAATCTCCAAGAAGGAAGCATCCACTAGCGGAACTAAGTAATTGGATCCATCGAATCTTTTGAGGTGGACACTACTTTATCCTATCAAATGGTTTTTGCCAATTGTTTTTCCCAAAATGATTCTTTGTTTTAAAGGCATGTTACACCGCAAAATGTTTTGGCACCGTATGATTATTATGATGATATGAATTGGTGGATGAATGATATACTTGGAGATGTGCTGGATCGGGGAAGTGGCTACCCCCGTGGTATTGTAAGCCTAATGCATTAGCCCGGATAGTAATAAGACTACCGGTTGGGTAAGGGTGATTAAACCTTACCGGGTAGATAGCGAGTGGCCACTCCTATCTTACCCCTTGTGATTATGTGGATCATGTTATATATGAAATGTTGATATGTTGGGAAAATGATTATGTGGTGCCTAATTGAGTGGGAGCTCCCAAGTGAGGAAAATGTTTTGTGCATATACATGAGGCTTTCAATAAAAACTTGTATTATGCATGAGTGTGCGGTGTTTTCATGATATATATATATGTATTTGTTTTCGGGACACCGTGACCACTGGGTACATTCGTGTACTTAGCCCCTATGTGCGTTTTCCCTGCATGTAGGTACCGATTGATGAAGGTGAAGGTGACGTTATGAGGAGGGGATCGAAGGAGGAAACCGAAATGATTCTTAATTGTATTAATTGTTCGGTTTGTACTACATTTCGAATCCATGTTGCTTTTGATTACATCTTTTGAATGGCATGTATTGCACCCCTATGATTACTTGGATTTATGATCTAAACTTCCTAAATCTCGTTTTGTACTAAGCTTTCAAATACTTCCTTTAAATCTTGATATGATTCGAATTCTTGAAGGCTTGATTGATTAAATGCAAATTCATGAAACCTCTTATTATTTCTATGGTTCATTCTTGCCAAAAGCATGCTAATTGTTCTTGTTCTCCTAGCATGATTTAATTCGTTGGTTATGGTATCGAAGCGACGAGCTATGTCTTCATACATAGTCTCATTTGTACTTGCATTCTAAATTGAAACATGTCCTTTTGCATTCTTTCAAGCATGACTTAAAATATAGTTCCATCATGCTTCTATAAATTAATTGACTCCATTTTCCGCTGCGAACTATTTATCTCTTTTCCTTTCAAGCATTTGTTAACTTATTGCCTCATCATGCTTGTAACCATTTAATTGATTCTAATCTCCGCTGCGAATAATTTATTTAAATCTCATTCTCTTATTTCATTTTCGATCGAATCCTTACTTGCTTCCGCATGATTAAATATTTCTTCTCAAACCACAACTTCCCTTAGCGTGCATTGTGTCGCACGTGGGACTGTCGCATAGGCCCGGTTTGGGGGTGCGACATCCCCACTGTGGTTACGGCGTCCTCGTTGTCAGTGTTCCCAGGAACACGTGAGGTAGGTCGGACTGGCGCCGTAGGATTGGGACTTTGCTGCTGGTAGAAATCGCATGCTAGGGCTCTGTGCTATGTGTTTATGGTTAACGCATAAGCTTTCGTAGTTGCTTCTGCTGTGCTACTTTTGAGCTACTTGCTGATTTCTGTTGTTGGTTTGCTACCGTACATCTTTTTGTCCTAATTGTGTAAGCTTGCTCTGTGTTTTCTGTGATTTTTCACGTGTGAAAATTTGAAAACGTGAGCTCTACGGTTTGGGACAGCTTGCTGTTCGGTTTGTTTGCCTAGGAGGTTCTCGTGATAATTTTGTCGTTTTGGGCTGATTTCGGTTATTTCTTGGTACTTGTTTCATTTCATGTTGGTTGCTTGTTTTTCTGCTTGAGCCTGTCTATTTTAGGGAGATTTATTTGCTTCTTTGTGTTAAGCATGGCATCCACTCCTGCATATAGCATGGCTCTATTTAATGGTAAAAATGACTTTAGCATTTGGAAGCAGAAAATGAAATGCATTTTAATCCAACAAAATGTGGTTGAGGCTATTGATGACTCCTATGAAGGAAATGAAACTGAAGTAAAGAAAAAGAAAATGAACCGTCTTGCTTTATCTGCCATTACTCTAAATTTGTCTGATTCTGTGTTAAGGAAAGTCGGTGTCATTGAATCTGCTAAGGAAATGTGGGATAAACTTGAAAAGTTATATACTGATACCTCATTGCCTGGAAAAATGTTTCTTCTTCGGTAGTTATTTAGATTCAAATTTGACTTGACTAAGGACATGGATGAAAATCTTGATAGGTTCACTAAGCTAGTACAAGATATAAATTTTAAAATTAGCTGGTGATAAACACATAGATGAATACAGTGCTTGTATTTTGTTGAATGCTATTCCTGATTCTTACTCTGATGTTCAATCTGCTATTCAGTATGCTAGAGATGATGTGACTTTAGATACTGTTGTTAATTGCTTAAAGAGTAAAGAAATGAATCTGAAGCACAATAAAGGGAACAAGTCTTATAATGAGAATGTGATGCATGTTAGGGGGAGATCATATAAGAAGAGTTATGATCATAGGCAAGATAGTCCTGAATCGAGTGACAGAAGCAAGTCTAGGCCTAAGAGTAAAGGTAGGTCTAAATCTTGGTCTAAGAATTCTAGAAAATGTTTCAACTGTGGTGAGTCTGGACATTTTGCGAAGAATTGCAAGAATCCTAAGAAAGGTAGCCGAAAAGAGCATGCTAATGTAGTGTCTGAAGACAAGAACTTAGGAGATGTTTATATGATGCATGATGTATCTGCTCACTCCTTTGTTAATATTGCATGTGATTCTTTCTGTGAATCTGAGTGGCTTGTGGATTCTGGTTGCACCTATCATATGTCACCGTTCAAGGATATGTTTTCAAGTTATAATGAAGTTTCTGATGGGTATGTCTCTATGGCTAATGATAAGAAATGTCAAGTGGCTGGAATTGGTGATATTCGCTTAAAATTTGACTGTGGTTCTATCTATGTCATGAAAAATGTTAGACATGTACCTGACTTGAATTATAACTTGATGTTTTGTGCTGCCCTTGAGGAAGAGGGTCTTGAAGGGAAATGGGGTAAGGGAATTATGAAAATCATGAAGGGTTCTTTGGTTGTTTTCAAAGCTGTTAAGAAGCATAATCTGTATGTTTGTTCTCCTAAGCATGTTAAGCATGAGTCTGCTAATGCTGTGAACAATGACATGACATCTTTGTGGCATCGTCGATTAGGGCATATGAGTAATAAAGGCATGAGCATATTGCATAAATCTGGTGCATTTGGTGCCGATCATGTGTCTGAGTTGCCTTTCTGTGATGCATGTGTGCTTGGAAAACAACATAAAGTTAGTTTCCCCATCTCTTCATCTCCAAATGCATCTACTTGCGCCAATGTGCTTGAATACATTCATGCTGATGTGTGGGGTCCTGCAAGTACACCTACACAAGGTGGAAACAGGTACTTTCTATCTGTGATAGATGATTATTCCAGGAAAGTATGGGTTTTCCTGATGAAGAATAAGTCTGATGTGTTTGATAAGTTCAGCAATTGGAAAACTTTAATTGAAAATCAGATTGGTAAGAAGATTGGGACACTTAGGACAGATAATGGTCTTGAATTTTGCAATACCCTGCTTGATGATTTATGTGCTAAATCTGGTATTAGGAGGCATAGGACAGTTCCCTATACACCTCAACAGAATGGGGTTGCAGAGAGAATGAATAGGACCTTGTTAGAAAGAGTTAGGAGTATGATGATTCCTTCTGGCCTTTCTAAGAGTTTTTGGGGGGAAGCCTTAGTGACTGCTGCCTACCTAATCAATAGGTCCCCATCTGTGCCTTTAGGTGGTAAGTGTCCTGAATCAGTGTTTTCCAATAAGCAGGTAGACTTAAAGAACTTAAGAGTATTTGGGTGCGCAGCTTCTGTACACCAAAAGGGAGACAAACTTGAGCCTAGGTCTAAGAAGTGTATCTTTCTTGTTTACCCAGAGGGGGTAAAGGGCTACAGGTTGTGGGATAGAAGTGAGCGGGGTTTCAAAACCATATTTAGCAGGGATGTTGTTTTTAATGAACTTGATTTTCCTTGCTTGTCTGCTTCTTCTGATACTGCTCCTTTTGAGGTGGAGCAATCCCCTACTCTTCATGATTCTTCTGTGCCTGCTATTCGTGCTGAACGTGATGATGTTAATGAGCATGATTATGAGGGTCATTTCATGATGAACATGAAAATAATGTTGATTTAAATGCTGCAAATGCTGATATACCTGGTGAAAATGTCGATGAACATGCTGAAAATCGTGATGAACATGCTGAGAACAATGAACATGCTGATGTTGATGACTTGCATGATTATTTGTTGACTAGGGACAGAGTTTGAAGAACTATTAGGAAGCCTATTAGGTTTAATGATGATAACCTGATTGCTTTTGCTCTTCATGTGTTTGAATCTCTAGATGGTAATGAGCCTAAAAGCTACAATGATGCTATGAATTCTAAGCATGCTGCTAAGTGGTTAATTGCTATGAAAAGTGAGATTCGGTCCCTGCATGTTAATCAAACTTGGATTTTAGTCCCTAAACCTGCAAATTGTTCTGTGGTTGACTGTAAGTGGCTCTTTAAAGTCAAAATGAAAATGAACAAGTTAGGTTTAAAGCAAGATTAGTTGCTAAGGGATTTACTCAAAAAGAGGGGGTAGATTACACAGAAATTTTTGCTCCAGTTGTTAAGTTCACTACTGTTAGAATTATGTTAGCCTTAGTTGCTCATCATAATTGGGAGTTAAAACAAATGGATGTAACTACTGCCTTCTTACATGGAGATTTAGATAGAGATATCTATATGAGACAGCCTGAAGGGTTTATTGATTCGAACAAGCCTGACCATGTGTGTTTGTTGAAGAAGGCTTTGTATGGCCTGAAGCAATCCCCTAGGCAGTGGAACTTAAAATTTGATAAATGCATGTTATCTTTAGGTTTCAAAAGAAGTGCTTTTGATCATTGTTTATATTTCAAAGATACTGCATCTATACCTGTGTTCTTGCTCATATATGTTGATGATATGCTCTTGATCAGTCCATGTGTGAAATCCATTAAGCATGTTCAAAATTGTTTGAGCCAAAACTTTGACATGAAAGACCTCGGTGATGCAAAAAGAATCCTTGGCATGAATATAATTAGAGAAAGAGAGAAATATGTTCTTGTACTTAACCAAATTTCCTATGTGGATAAAATTTTGAGTAAATTCTCTATGTCTAATGCTAAGTGTGTGAATGTGCCTCTTGCTTCTCATTTTGTGCTAAGTAATGATCAGTCTCCTAAGACCGATTCTGAAATTATTGAGATGTCTAATGTGCCTTATTCGAATGCCATTGGATCTGTGATGTACTTGATGGTTAGCACTAGGCCAGATATTGCATATCCCGTGAGTTGTCTAAGTAGATACATGTCAAATCCAGGTATGCCTCATTGGGAAGGCCTCAAATGGCTTTTCAGATTCCTTAAATACTCTGTGAATTATGGTTTGACTTTCTCTAAGTGTGCTGAAGGTGCTAAACTTGTTGGTTATGTCGATTCCAATTATGCAAATGATAGAGATAATAGGAAGTCCACTACCTCCTATGTGTTTACCTTTTGTGGTGCATGCATAAGTTGGAAATCTCAACTTCAGCCTATAGTAGCTTTGCCAACCACAGAGTCTGAGTATGTTGCAATCACTGAAGCTATTAAGGAAGCTATTTGGTTAAAAGGTGTATTGCATGAAATAGGACAATTAGATAAGGAAGTGGTCTTATTTTCTGATAGTCAATCTGCTATACAACTATGTAAGAACCCTGTGTTCCATGATAGGACGAAGCATATAGATGTTCGATTTCACTTTATTAGGGACATAGTTGAGAAAGGGATTGTCTTGCTTGAGAAAATACCAACAGAGTTTAATCCTGCTGACATGGGCACAAAATGTCTTCCTGCTGAAAAACTTTTGTCCTGTCAGAGGATTCTCCAATTTGATTTTGGTTAAACTCCTTATCTATGTTTGTCGTTTGGAGCCTGCGATTTGTCTCTTCTGCAGGTTCAATTGTGCTTGGTAGTTGTACACCTTATGTGGTGTCTTGATGTTGTTTGAGTTAATTCTTTGTGAACTAACTTGTCCCTCCCGTTTGTTACTTGTGTGCAGGTATACAGATGGGAGGCGTTGGCGATGATGAGATCCTATAGCCATATTTTCCCAGATTCACAGTCACCTCACCATTGGGCCAAAGGTGGAGAATGTTGAATTAGTTGGCCCAATTGTTGGGGCCCATTCATATTGCCTTCTTCCCAGCCCATTTCCCTTTGCCCTATTCTCGTTCTGATTTAGGGATACACTCGAATCCCCCTCAATACACACCCACGCCGCAAGAGAGAGAAGAGAGTGAGAGCAGCCCCTCCTTGGTGTGAGAAGCTGAAATCTCACGCCTCCATTATTCCGCCTTCGTGTTGCGTTGAACCCAAGCTGTTGCTACTTCTTGTTACCATCAGCTCTTCTTCTTATTGCGAGCGAACCTGTTGTTTGGGGTGAGAGAGAGTGACGAGAGAAGAGAGACAGAGGTTGGGAAGGGGTTCTCATTGTAGCCTGGGGCTACACCTTTGAGCTCGGTGAGGTGGACTATAGATGATATAGAGGGGGCTAAGTCTGGGAGATCTAAGCCGAACGACTACGAACTCGTCGTTGTTGCACCTCCGCTGCAGCTGAGCCTGCTGCCACCGCGCAGCCCGTCGTCTCTCCCTCACGCCTGCTGCTGCACCGATGTCTTGCTGTGTCTGTCCGGCTGCAGCTGATCGTCACCAACGAGCAGCTCCTCCATCGATAGGTAAGTGTGTTGTCCCTGTTTCCTACACCTTCTAATGTCTTTGTTGTTGCTCTACAGGTTGTAGCAGCAACTTGTTGAAGAGGGGGGCAGCAGCTGTGAAGAAAATTTAAACTGGACTACATCACTTCGAGAACTACTACGGTCATGGGACCGTACCACTGTGAGGCGAGGATGAACCTCGGCGGCCCTCTCTGATCCCAACAAGTTCCAATGTATGATTGAGTAAATAACTCTTCACCTGATTCACAACATCAAGACTAGATCTAGTAATTAAGACATCATTCATATAAACAAGAACAAACACAGAGCAGTCAGCCTTATCATAATAAAACGACAATGGTTGTAGGCAGATTGAATGAATCCAGATGCATGCAACTTATCAGTCAATTCATAGTTCCATTGTTTGAATGTTTGCTTTAGACCATATAATGACTTATTCTCCTGCTTTAGCCTTAGAATAGCCCAGTAGAGGAACTTGTACATATCATCTTTCATAGAGCCATGAAGAAAGACATTATTAACATCAAGTTAGTGTAGACACCAACATCTAGCAGCAGCAATAGCAATAAGCATCCGGACAATAACTATCTTGGCCATAGGAGAAAATATTTCTGTGTAAACCTCACCCTCTACTTTTTAGCATGGTTGTAAAAATCGCTAGGCGCTAGTCGGGCGCTTGGGTGGGGCCTAGCGCCTAGGCGGTTTAGGCGGGGATTAGGCGTTTTCTAGGCGGTAGTTAATCGGTAAGTTAATTTTCATATCTTATATATATAATATATATTTATCAATTAATAAAAAGTAAGATTATCTAAATTTTAATTAGTTTTTAAAAAATATATAAAAAATAGGGTGCTCGAACTGATTAGGCGACACGCAACATGCTTAGTCAGCCACCTAAATGGAGCGTAGCGAGCTTGGCCGGCCACTTAAATCGGCGCCTAGGCGGATTAGGCGGCCTAGGCGGTGCCTAAACGCTGATTAGACACGGGGATTAGAGGGTAATCGGTTCGGTGGAGGACTGCCTAGCGCCTAGGCGGGGCCTAATCGGTCCTAGGCGGAGATTTTTACAACGCTGCTTTTTAGAAGCCCTTTACTACCATGCGGACCTTGAACCTCTCAATGCTCCTATCAGAGTTACACTTGACTTTATACACCCACTTGCATCCCACAACTTTCTTCCCATGAGGTAACACTGTGAGTTCCTAAGTCTCATTCTTCTTTTGAGCATCAAGCTCCTGCTGCATAGCTTATTGCCGTTTCACATTAGTTCTAATTTGATTATATGTATCTGGCTCTTGGTATAAAATGGCAACTAGGTTTAGAGTGATTGACAAGTATATATGTTGTATGATGGGGAACGAGAATTATTAGATTGAGAGTTATCAGCATTGGAGTTTTAGGTGATATAATCCTTAATCCACACTGGAGGATGACAGACTCTGTGCAATGTCTATAAGGTGGATGAATAGAGCAAGAAGCAGACTCAAGATGACTTGAGAAGACTGTTAGTGTGGCCTAGGTAGAAAAATAAGAGGAACATATATATAATACGGTCCATGATTTGAAAGCTTGTAGATTATGTTTGCAGGTCAGTTAATGTTGATTTATTGCGCGTCACTGTAACCTCTCTTTTGCAAATATCCTATGGTATATATATATATAGGGAGAGACGATGGTTTCTTTGGTTTGAAAGTAGTCGCTTGATAGTAGATGAAATTGTTATAATTTAATATGTAGTATTTTATACTTTGTGATTGAAGTAGTACTATACTAATTGATTTCTTTCTATATATGTCTATACATCCTTAAAAAGTAATGCAAAAATTACACCAACAGATTCTTCATATCAAATTAATAACTACATTTTCTCAACCTAATTCGCAAATATCTTCTTTTCTTAATAAAAACTAGATTTGAACTCGTGCGTTGCACGAATTATATATTAATAGATAAATTGTGTATATTCATTCTTATTTAACACAATCAGATTTTAACATGAGATCTACTCCCTAGTATATGTATTCATAATATAAGGGGGCGTTTGGTTTAATTGTCGGGAATCACTATGAGTATGGGTTTGATAGTAGAAGGAATGGGTATGGGTTTGATTTTTGGGAATCATTCTCAATTCTGATGTTTGATTTACTAGATGGGTTTTGGAATCATTTTCAATTCTAATGATTTATTTTTTAAGTTTATAGATTTATAAGATAATTAAATTGTTATACAAATAATAATAATTTAATAATAAAATAACAAAATAAAATCATATTAAAATAAATAAATAATCTATTTATCTTCTTATTTCTTTTATAAAATATAAAATTAAGATACACAATAAATGATTGATTTTATATTATTATTATTATTATTATTATTATTATTATATAATATTATAAATAATATAATTATAAAAAATATTATAAAAAAGAAAAGTAGATAAATAAGAAAATAATTATAAATAAGATGAATTAAAAAATAAGAAATAAATAATTAATTTAATAATTACAAATTAAGAAAATATAACCATATTAAAATAAATAAATAATATCTTTATATTCTTATTTATTTTATAAAATATAAAATTAAGATAAAAATAAATGATTAATATAATAATATTATTATTTTAATATAATATTACAAAATAATATAATTATCAAAATATTTTAGAGTAATATTATAAAAATAAATAAATAAGAAAATAATTATGAAATAAATAATTTTGGTAATGAGATATGGGAATGAAAATGAAAACCCACCATTTTGGAGGGTTTTGGTGATTCCCAAGTATTTGGGTATCATTCCCATTTTTTCATTCTCATACCCGTTAACCAAACAGTGGGTTTCGGAATCATTCCATTCCCTCATTCCGAAACCCACCAACCAAACGCCCCCTAAGTTTTTTTTATATTGCACATCCAACTATATAAATTTAATAAAAATCAAAGCAAGTAGATAAAACACAAACTTATTAAACTTAAGAGTTTTTTTTACAAAATTAACATATATAAAAAAATTATATTTGTCTTATTCTTCTCGCATTATACTTGTATTGTTTTGAAATATATAAAATAAGATAAATTGGAAAAAATGTGATATTTTCCTAAAAGATGACACAAGATTTTGTTGAAACTGTTTATTAAAATATATATATATATATATATATATATATATATATCATAATATAAAAACATATGTAGTAAAACAAAAGTTTTTTTTTTGATGTGTGATAATTTACACAGCGCAATGAGGGAATTAATTATATAATATCTTATTTTATAATATTAACATATAATTAATAAATTTATATCTTACCATTTTTTGCGATTATTTTAAATATATTTATTCATCAATATTACATTTAATATATTTTAATAAAAATTATTTTCTATATTATACATCAAACTATATATACAAATTTAATAAAAATAAAAAGATATATATCAAACACAAAATTTATGGAATTTGGTTTGAATATTATCCCATAAAAGATATTATATATATAATGTATAAAAAATAATAAATACAATAAATTAATAAGATGTAACATTTTTAAAATTTTAAATATAATCTTCTTAATTTTTATTGTATATCTATATTATATAATAGAAAATTAATAAATAAAATAAAATAAAAATTAGTGCAATATTTTCGGTGAGAACCATTATTTCTAGACTACTATCTTTCCATACATATATAAATATCTCTGTTGTAAAACTCGGCCTGGACGACCGTGTACTCGCCGCCTAGGAGCTGGCCGGCCCTGGCCGAGCCGAATAATCCTTACTCGGTACTTCTGGGTAGTTTTTTTGTGGTCGGTAAGTACTCGGTGTAGGCAGGCTCGACGAAGGGACTACTCGGCTTGGACGGCGAGAGTACTCGGCGTGGGTGGTAATTATATAACAAAACTAATTTTTTTCTCTTTTTTTTTTTTTTTTTGCAAAATCACACACTCGTCTGCCTCCTCAAGAGCTCAACACTAGATTTCACGAGATCACTCCCACCTTCGTCGCCGGCCTGCCAACACTACTTTGTCTCGCCTCGCCCTTTTGTTTATTTTATTCTTCTTATATTAGTCTATAGCCATATAAAGAATGTACGTAAATTGAAGTTTAAATTACTTATTTGTTTGGTGTGTGCTTAAATTGAAAAAAAAATGACAACCTCAAATATCAAATGTTTTGTCCTATATTTATTTAGGATCTTTGGTACATATTATGTAACGCCCCTCGTTAAATTTAAATGTATTTATCGTAAATTCGAAAGCTATAATTTATTATCAAATTAAATTCAAAGTTTTTGAAGCAAATTTATTTTGGAGTTATTATTTTGGGCATTTTCCATTGTCATATTTATTTTATTATTAAAGAAGAGTAATTAATTATTGATCAATATAATTAATTTAATACCGATTAATTATTTGGCAACCCGACATTTCCGTATCGGGATAATATCGATCAATAAATTTCGTGGGTTGATGAAATATCACGGTCTCCCGTGTAATGATGCAAAGAGATGTGGAGTTGACGTGAGGTGATGTTAAAGTAACCGATGTGACAAGCGAATGACAACCACTTTAACTTTTTTACTTTCGGTAATTCTGCAATTACCCCCCTTCCTTCTATATATAGAAAGCTTCCTTCACAATTTAACACTTTCACTCTCTCTCAAATTTCCCCAAAGAAATTCCGACAACTTTTCCGGCGAGCTTCGACGATGTTCCGGTGAGAAGATTTCAAGGTAAACATATACCTTTTTAGGATTCTCTTCTCATTTCTTTTCCACTTCCAACCTTAGATTCCCTTTCCTTTATATTTTTGAAGTGGGAAATCGAGAGATCAAGTGTTGATCGAGCCTACGAGGACCTATAAACGTCAAGGAGGTATAAATAGAATCTCTCTCTAGCTATTTCTTAACGTTGAGCATGTTATATTTTGCCCTAGTTGATAAAAGTGATGATCTAGGTTTGTGTTGGGTTGTTGAGTACATATGCATGTTTAGCATGTTATATTATGAGCTTAGAAACTATATATCGACCTAGGAATCAAGTTCGTGTATTACATTCTGAGACTAGAGTTAGGTTGCCATATCCGAGTAATAGGATGGGGACATTCCCTGAGGAGCTCAATAATGTTCATCGTGCTAAAGTTCTGCAGGTTGATTAAGTTCAAGCACGAGTGATGAGGTTTGAGTGGTACTGCTCAGGAAAATAGGAAATTAATTAATTGTGGAAGCTTGTCAGAAGCTCTAATAAATTAATGAATGTCCAGTAACCTTAAATATGGGGATTCTCAAGTAAATGCAGCTCGTTCTCATAAGTGGTAATAAAGGGGTAAATCAGTATTAATTTTGTTGTGAAAAAGAATTAATAATAATTAATTAATTGTGTCATGGGTTGTGGACATGAGAATTAATTAATTCATATGCCCACTTTATTATTTCCATTAGGTGCCAAGTCTGGCCCAAATTAAATATGCTGAAAGGAGCCCATTAGCCCATTAGGGTTTGCAACCCTAGATCTATAAATAGATGGTTCTCTCTTGCAAACCCTAATTAATTGAAATCAGTTGAAACCCTAGTGAGAGAGAGAGGTGGGCGGCGCTCAGTGTGCTCGGGAGAAGGAGAAATTCGACTATGTACTGCACAATCAAAGTCCTGTGGAATCCTCACCAGTAGCAAGATTGAACAACATTGGGATACAGATTTGAAGATCTAATTTGGAGAACAACATCTTCTTCTCTTCTTTGTTTCATTAATTAAGTCTTGAAATTAGATTTTTTTTTCTAATTTCTTATTCTACAGATTTAATTAATTCGCGTGGTTAAATCGAGGGATTGAAATTCAAACGCGAAAGATCGGATCAGACCCTATGGAGTTAAGGTATATTCTAAATCCACTCCATTAAATTCATAGGAGCATGCTTAGGTTTTAACAATGGTTAATTGTTTTAAACATCCATGAACGTTCTGGATTTATTTGGATTTGGCGATTTGATTTGCCTCAAATCCCTATATCTTGCACTTCAAGGAATACGTGAAGCTTGAGATCGTTCGATTTTGTCTGGAGACAAAGGAGATATTAGTGCTCGAAGTTAGGTTGACGGTAAGTCGATAAATTTTGATGTCGGCATAAAACTAGTATCAAACGATGATGGATCATCAATTTAACTTCATATTTATGTTCTACATGATTTTAGGAGTATTTTGGTATGAAGAACTTGCCACCCCGATGTCGAAAAACTCGCCATTGTCACTGAGAAGACATTATTGCTGGTTAGCTTTTTTATACCAGTTTCTGGCGAGTTCTTATTTTCTGGCCAGTTTGGTCATGTATTTAGACTCAGGGCATGATTGTAAGCATGATGGTGTATTTTTTGGGGTTCGGGGGTCATCGAAACACGGCCGACGGAGCTCGTGCATCTAGCTCAAGCTGCTGCATGTCGTGTCAAATTATCTGTGTTAACACAGTGTTGATCGACGTTGGTGACATCGGTCGATGTGTGCATGTCGACCGACGTGGCCAGCGATGGTCGACACGCTGGTGTCGGTCGAAGCTGACGAGCTGAATCATGATTTTTCCATTTTTCATCCGTTTTTTATCCGATTAATTTTTTTATCGATGCATGAGTTTATATATTGAGTATTCTTCATTTCGTGCACGATATTATACAAAAAGAATTAAGTTTGGACATCAGGTTTTGATTAATTCAAATAATGCATAGTTAATTGCATGATTAGCCATTTAAATTATAAATGCGCTTTGAATGAGTTGATTTCTTAACCGTGGATTGGGATGGTTAAGTTTGATTAAGTCCTATGCATGCCCCAAGGTACGAGGATGCATGTAAAATTTTTGGATTGTGTTAGTTCAGTTAGTCAATCATAGAACTTGATCAACGTCAAGTAACGTCAGCAAGAGTTGATTGTTTATGATTAGGTGATTCATCCTAATTAATTATGATTTAGTATGTTAATATGTCAAGGAAACACAGGAAAACTGCAACAGCTCAACCACATCTAATGTGATCATCTCATTTGGTTAAGCAATAAAACGTGAGGACTGTTTTTCAGTAAAAATAAAATGTTGTTTCGAGCCGTGAGCTTAGTTTTCTAAAATGTTTGTGAAAATATTTTGTTTTAAAGTTGATTGTCTATGCCTAAACTGTTTTATGTTATCATATATGTACATCTGTTGATTGTTGTCTTCAGAGAGCTTATTAATGAGAACGGAACCAGGCACTTGGTATTCTTGAGCTAAATCTCATTAATTGATGAAAGGTTAGCAACCTTATTTATCGAGCTATAAGCTCTATTATAGTCACTCAACAGGAGCGCTGATACCTTTGGGGTATAAGGAGAGGCATTGGTGTGTCTTTAAAATAAATCGATCGGTCTCAATGTGAAATTCTGAGACTAGTGCACTAATTGAAGACAGTGGGTAGAGTGGTTTGTTCATTCTCAGTTGTTCATCGTAACTTGGAAGTGGGTCAACTTCCAATTACAAAATGGTAAACAAATATGATATTATTATGATAGTTGGAGCTAATAAAATGTTGTAAATAAACACAGTATTTTTCAATAAAATCATGTGGTTTATTTGTGTGTGTATGACATAGCATTCATAATTTAACATTTATGTTTTCAGGCATGTCTCTACAGGGTATGTTTGTACTCAGTCCCTCATATTATTTTTAAAATACGTAGGTTAGCAACGAGTATGGATATGCGGCGGTGTAAATGCAAGCAATCATAGAGCAAGAACCTGTAACATCCCACCTCTCGGGTCCGGCGATGTCAGGGCCTGCAGTCCGATGCACCCCAACCCACTCAGGTTAAACCCACCTGAGCCCTGCGCACACAGCGACTTACGGTTCGCCAGTCACATCCACAGATGTAAACTGGAGGGTTGTTGCCAAGGGGGATCGAACACCCGCTCTCAACCTTTAACACCAAACCCTATAGGTAAGATGTCACCACTTGAGCAAATGCATTTTACACTTTCAATTGAAATAATCCCCACCTTTGCTGCTTACAAAATTCGAATGCTGCTAACGTGTGTGGTGGTGGGTAGAATGGTTCGTCCATTCCCAACTATTCATCGTAACATGGGAATGGGCCAGTTTCCTGTTACAAACACGGTAATTGGATACGAAAACATGTTAAATAGCTGCAGCAAAATAAAATATTTTAGATAACACGGTTATTTCAATAAAACCCCGTGATTACCTGTGTGAGTTGCATAGCTTTCATATTTAAAAATTATGTTTTTGGCATGTTTCCATTGAGTGCTTTTGTTCTCAGCCCCTCGTATTGTTTCTAAAATACGCAGGTTCAGCAGCGAGGATGGAGGAACGACGGTGTAAAGACGATGCAGGTGTTTTGTAAAGATTAAATAGATCCTGAGATATGCATCTTCATATGCATATCTCCACTACGCTACACACACTGCGACACCGCTCTCTGATACATTTTTCCTTCCCTTATTTTGAATGTTTGAGGAAACAAATGATTAACAAATGTATGTTCTTTAATTTCCTTATCATTTAATTACGAGTCTTCCGCTGTCTTGTTTTGGAAAATATTTGGAAATTTTTCAACCACGACTGTAGCGCACCCCAAAATTGGGAAGGTCAGTTGGGGGCGTTACAGAACCGATCCTGAGATATGCATCTTCATATGTATATCTCCACTGCGTAACACTCCGATGCACTGCACCTCTGACTTATTTTCCTTTCCTTGTTGTGTACTCCCTCCGTCCCAGCAAAATAGACCATCTTACTAAATCAGGCGTCCCAACTAAATTGGCCTCTTTCCAAAAATGGCAACTTTTTTACACTCAACAATAAAATATTAATTTCACTTACACTCACATACTTAATTCCTGTGCCGAAAAGAAGAAGGCCTATTTAATTGCGACGGAGGGAGTAATAAGTTTGAGAAACCGTACTTATAACTATTTTACCTATGTTTTGTTGCATTTTCATAAAAATTGGTTTTTGATGAATGTTTTACAAGTTCTCATACTTGTTTTATCAATAAAAGTCTTTCGTGATTTCAAATTGCTCAAAAAGTATGCCACACAACTATAGCGCGCCCCTAAGTTGGGAATGCTAGTTGGGAGCGTTACATGGAGTAAAAAATTTATTAAAGGTTGGATTGAAATTGCGTCATGATTAATGGGGATAGTCACAAGCAAAGGAAAACAGAAATTAATAAATGAAAAAAAATGAAAGGAAAAGCGGTTTGGGATATCAACATTTATTTACAATTTTGATTTGATTCAACTTTTCAATTTATGTCATTAATTGTGGGGATTTTTTTTTTCAGGTCGCGTGTATTTTGAGTGAAATTTAAGTAAAAAACTTTTTATATAGCCTTAATAAAATCTTTTTATAAAATCTAAAAGAGTATTACAAAATTTTATTTCATACATGATTAAATTTAACATTCTGTGGATAAATGAAAGATACACGACATCTACAAATTAATATTGTCGAACACAAATATTTTATGAAATTTTTTATAATTTAATTTGTATTTTATAACATGTGATTGAAGTAATACTGCATATTAATTTCTTTCTATATATGATATCATACATCTGTAAAAAATGATGCAAAAAAATGTCCACAATTTTGCGAATGAATGTGATGGATTTAAATTAATACTTTATATTTAAACAATATAATAAAAAAGAGTGAAAATCTTAAATAATCACTTTACTATATAAAAACCTTAAATATCCATTTTTATTTATATATTCAAGAAGTGAACATATTTCCAAATTATCCCATTTTTTCACATATGAATCCTACGTCACAAACTAAGAAAAAAATTCAATATTGGGATATGATTTTTAATTAAATTATTAAAATAAATGTATTTATTAAATTAGTTAAATTATTAAATGAAAAAAGGGAAAAAAATTGGAAAAAGAAATTCGATTAAAAAAAATAAGAAGTCGTTAGAGCTGTGCAATTTATTTATTATTATTTTTTTAACTTCATTTCATTATTTTTAGAAATCACAACCCAAATACAATCTAGCAGTGGGTGGATGAATTTGCAAACCATTTTTTAATTTTCAATTTAATTAATTTTCAATCATTAGTTTTTAATTTTATTATTTTGTTTTTTTAATTGGAAATTACAAACACAATCTCTATTTCCATTCAAATTGCAAATTGTATTTAAAATGATTAATAATTTTTATAATTGTAAATTTAGAAGTGGATTAAATATTATAATTAAATTAGGTAAATATGAGTTTTAGAATTAATTTAAGTAATAATGATTGAATAATTACGATAATTTCAAAAAATAGGTCAATATTAAGGGTATTTGTGAAAATTATTTAGATTTAACCAATCCTTGCATATCTATAACATTCTCCATTTAAGATTTTTTTTATAATAAAACTTCCTTTTTTTTTAAATATTTTCACATAAAAAAATCACTATAACAAACATATTCTTCACATTAAACACAAATTGCCTACTTTATTTCAACCTATGACCTAAAATCTTATTTCTCTAATAAAATCATATCAATCTGCAAAACTTTTTTTTTTTGTGTGTGCGCTTTTTGAATTAGAATCAATCTGCAAACATTAACTGATAGCAAGTTCATGAGCCATTCCCCTATATAAATGTGGATTTCCAATCCAAATTTCATTAAGTTTCACAATGAATACGATGGCAACTCAAATTCTGATGTTTGCACTTCTTCTGCAAAGCTTTCTTCTTACTGGAACTGCCCAAGATCTCCCAGTCCATAACCGGAAAATTGTGTTCGGGAAGCTCCCAAAAGGAGTGCCTATTCCGCCGTCAGGTCCGTCCAACAGAACATCCGATCCTCCACCGCCGAGACTTGTTTTCGAGAAGCTCCCGAAAGGCGTGCCTATTCCGCCGTCAGGTCCGTCCAGGAGAAGATCCGACTCTCCACCGCCGAGACTTGTTTTCGGGAAGCTCCCAAAAGGCATTCCTATTCCGCCGTCAGGTCCGTCCAACAGAACATCCTCTTCTCCACCACCGCCGCCACATTCTCGCAACTGATGATATATATTATCATATATGTTCAGCATTACTCAACTAATTCTGACGTTTATCATATATGGATAAATAATTAAAGGCATTATATGATCTTTGTTCAGACAGCTCGATATACAAAATTATAATTCAGAAATCGCTGTATTTTCATTATCACCTTAGAAGGTACAAACGATGATGCTTATATACAAAAGCTACACACACAAAGATAGCAAGGAAGACTTACAATCTGTTATAACTGACTATCTAAACTAACATAATTACTTAGTAAGCCAGCTAGGTTGTTTCTCTTCTTTTTGTGGCTCATTCTTCAACTTCTTGGTTTGGTCATTCTTGAATTGTAACATTCGCCTCTCAAGCTGAACATCCCAAAAGTTTATCTTGGACTACAACACAGAAAAACTGGAAAGAGGTAGAGACTTAGTAAAAATGTTTGCTAGTTGTAAACGAGAACAAACAGATTCAGGTAAGATGATCCCTTGCTTGAATGCTTCTCAAACTACATGGCAATCGATCTCTATATGCTTTGTTCATTTGTGAAATACCGGATTCTCAGGGCTTCTTTAATTTCATACCGAAAAGGGACAGGTAGATCAATATGACAATGAAAATTCTTTAACATGTAGCTAATCCATTGAACTTAGAGCAACAAATTAATGATGGTTTATTTCTTAGCCTTCCACGGAGAAAATTAATCGTATATAGACTTTCTTGTCATCTTGCACGCCCCTCAATCTGAGTCACTCATCTAGATGGACATTGAGACAAATACCACAACATATGAAAAGCAGCTTGTCAATGATATGATGATTGTGGTACCTGCATAAACTGACTTAATTGCATGTGTAATATCAGGTCTGGTGTAATTAAGATATAAGAGCCTATCCACTAACCTTCTATATTTATCTGGATGCTCAAATATAAAAGATTGATCTTAATCTTCAGCAACAAACGTCAACCATGGAGGAAAGGGAGTGGAGGCAAAAGAACAGTCTAGCATGGCAACATCATGCAGTCAGAGTTGGCTCTGAGGCCCTGCGAGATGTGTACCGCACAAGAACCTCAAAAATATGCACACATCATGTTTATAGTATATGTTAGTATTAATATTTTATTAATTTTAGTATTGAATTTACAAAATCATGTTTATCCCAAAATAAATAAATTCATCTTTAACTAAACTAAAGCAAAATAGTTGAGGACTTAAAAAAATTTATTGGGAGTGCTCCTGGCTGGCTGCTGACTGTTGCTATCTGCTTGCTGCGCTCATTTGCTATCCGGCTTGGGTGATTTTACATGCTGCTGATTTGTTACTGTAGCTGCAAACTCAATCCAATTTCCTGTGATTTAAGGGATAAGATTTGATATATAGAGTTGAGATAGCAGGAAATGCAAGGGCTAGGATAACAGAATACTCTTTTTTGGATTTGGGCTGATTTGGGAAAAAAAGTTATTGTGTTAGGATGAGTTTGACACTTTGAGTCCCCATGTCTGGAAGAATTTTGTTTTGTTTTGTTGTTTTATTTTTTTTAAAAAAAATTGGTTTGTGATGTGCGTAGGAAGAACTTTGTTTGTTTTTTATTTTTTAATTTTAAAGTTTGTGACTCAGCAACTCATTCAAACTGCCACGTCAAATATAATATCCAAGTCAGCACATTTTAACACCTTTTGTAATTGAGGGTATTTTTAACTAACGGAATCAAAGTTTAGGGTAAAATTACATAACAGAGAAAGATTGGGGTAAAATTTAGGGTTGACTCATAGATTAGGGTAAAATTCATAGTTTTCCCTTTTAGGAAAGAGGACAATTGTTTGGGACAAACGAAAAAGGAAAACAAGACAATTGTTTCGGGACGAAGGGAGTATTAATTTTAGTATTGAATTTACAAAATCATGTTTAACCCAAAATAAATAAATTCATCTTTAACTTAACTAAAGCAAAAAAGTCGAGGACTTTAAAAAATTTATTTTGCCTTGTATAAGTTTATTATGTAATAGATTATTAAATATTATATTTTTTGAAGAAATAGATTAAGAAACTCTTGGTGGTGAGTTTGGTAAAAAAGAAAAATTATGAGATTATGTGTAAATGATAGACATGTATTTTGCTTATGTCAAATTTAAAGTTGCTTATTTTATTTAAGATTTATTTATAGATGCAATATAATCAATATTCTCATGATTTCAAAGTAAAAGAACAAATCTTAAAATAAATTTTAAATAAAGATGATTTGACTCATGTTTTATACTTATATCAAATTTTATTAATATTTTCTTATTTGTAATTATAATAATAAAATTGGGTCACCATCTATACTGCCACCATCTATACAGCCGACCCTAATACACTATGTCTGTCATACTTGCATAACTAACATGAATCCCAATGTAAGATTGATCAATGTATGATTGATTAAGCTCCACGCCTGAGAAGTATTCGGCTAATCCCAAATTCTTTATAGTGAATGAATCATGTAAATAACTCTTCATCTGATTCACAACATCAAGACTAGATCTAGTAATTACGATATCATCCATATAAACAAGAACAAATGCAGAGCAATCATCCATATGATAATTAAAAAGACAATGGCCGTAGGCAGATTGAATGAATCCATATGCATGCAACATATCAGTCGATTCAGAGTCCCATATGTAGCTTGCACTTCAAGGAATACGTGAAGCTTGAGATCGTTCGATTTCATCCAGAGACGAAGGAGATATTTGTGCTCGAAGTTAGGTTGACGGTAAGTCGATAAATTTTAATGTCGGCATGAAATGTAACATCCAATTTCTTGAAAATAAAATAATAGACAATATTTGCATAAAATGGGCACTCCACTTTTATTTAAATAAAACTTGAAAAGATAAATTGTTTTCATTTGAAATTAAATTTAAAGAAAGCTAGATTTATTAAAAATCTTCTTCCATCATTTTCCCCCTCCAGCACATCACCTCGCCTGAACCTAAACAAAAATGTAATAACTTGGGGTGAGTGTTATTAGCTCAGTTGTGGAAATATTTATCCGATCGAGCTATACAATCATGACAAGTATGATATGCAGGCCATGGCTTAGAGAGGACATATGTAGTTTGTC
>JAPKLW010001978.1:0-43050 GCA_026898455.1 Plectranthus barbatus
AAATATTTAATTTCTAATAAGGCCCAAATCAAGTTTATATTTCAACAGGCTCAGCTGCCAAGAGCTGAAAAAAAAAAGTCATATCATAAAATATGATGAACAAGAGAAGATACAAGTGGAAGCAGGGGAGGAAAGGGAAAAAATGCAGAGCCAAAGTTATAATAGGAAACCAGGCCCCAGGGAGAATGAAAAGTATTCAAATCTTACTGAACTCTATAAAATCCATCCCATTCTAAAAATACCAAATCAAGCATAAAAATAAAATTTAAAAAAAAAAAAAAAAAACTAACAGAAAGCGAAATTTCTGAGACATAACAATGCTGCTAATCATTGTCCTTAATAATCACAATTACCAAAAAAAAAAAAATACAAGGAAAATAATTAATTTAAGAACAGTGTATAGTAATCAAATCCAATTTCGAGCGTCAATCTACAACTAAGATCAATATCTAGCAAACAAACTTACCATCTTCTTTTCTTACTCTTCATCTCCAACCACATTCAGTTGATTCCTTACAAATCATCATGCATCTAAGACTATATTTATCATCAACTAAGCCAACGACCCAACCATTTTAATATTTAATTAATCTCTCTCTCATCCACATAATTCAACCTAATCATGTTAATTTTGCAAAGTTTATCAATGACCACTCAATAACTACTTATTGATTTTTTTTGTATAAAAATACTACTTATAATTGAATTAATAAAAAAATGGAATAAATTATGATATTTATTTTATCAGAAAAATTACTGACTAACTAAATTAAAGTGAAGAACTAAATTTAACTAATGATATAAAAGTATTACAAATGAAATTTATTTAATATATATATATATATATATATAGGGAGCGGATCCAGTGAGAAAACTATTAACGTGAGAAAATAAGAAAGATGCTTGATTGTATTCACGGCATTGCTTGATTGTATTCAGGTCGTTGTTTGATTGCAATGTTGCTTGATTGTGCTTTAGTTGTTGCTTGATTATTTTGTTGCTTCATTGCGTTTTAGTTGTTGCTTGATTTTCAACCATTAATTTTTTTAGATCTGATGAATATGATTCATTCTTTTTTCTTAGAGGATGATTTTTTTTTACATGATCCCTCCTCTATATATATATATTAGTCTCTATTTCTACAGAATTCAAAATTACAAAATTTGGTATATTGATTATTTATTTATATGTTATTATATAACAGATGTCGATTTTGTTGTTGTAATTATAAAAAAAT
Source organism: Plectranthus barbatus (assembly GCA_026898455.1). NCBI lineage: Eukaryota > Viridiplantae > Streptophyta > Magnoliopsida > Lamiales > Lamiaceae > Plectranthus > Plectranthus barbatus. The sequence goes on from JAPKLW010001978.1 coordinate 1,238, forward strand.
TAATGAACAAAAAGAAGAATGACAAGTATAACCATGCAAATTATTTCATCAATACAAAAATCGTGTGGCCCACAGATCATTTGGTTAGCCTTTGGTTCCCGGTTGACCAAGAAAAGGTTGAATAGAGTTATTTATTCCCTCCGTCCCACTTCAATTGTCCATCTTTCCTTTTTTGTCCGTCCCATTTAATTGTCCACTTACTTAAAATTGAAAAATAATACCCACTCACTAATAAAATACTAATTTTCTCTATCTCTACTCGTATTGATTATTGTGCCAAAAGCAAAGTGGACAATTCATATGGGACGGAGGGAGTACAATTTTTTTTTAGAAAATGACATGGCTGGCAACCACAAATATTGTGGTCGTTGATAATTGTAACCTTAAACTATTTTTATCAACGATCGGTCCAATCACCTGATATTTTCAATATTTTATTAATCTTTCTCTCATTCACATAATCAATTATCACTCCAACTCAACTATAATAATTTTAAAAAGTTTATCGATGATAACCCAACTACACCATTATACATAATTATTTTATTTTAAAAATAAAAATACTACTTATAAATAAATTAATAAAAAATATAAATTATAAAACAATTAGTAAAATAAATCATTACATTGACATAAATCTTAATATTAAATGCAATGAAAAAATAAATTATACGAATAAATACAATATAATTTAGTGTATGTACATGTTTCAATTTAAAGATAATATATATATATATATATATATATATATATGAAAATTGATCTCTATACTATTTGTAGAGAATTAAAAATTATAAATTTTGATATATTTATGTTTTTATTAACATTATATAAAAGATATATTAATTTTATTGTTATATTTATATGAATGGCAAAAACTTGCGTTAGGCACGCCTAAACGGTTTAGGCGGATTTTATCCATACCCAAATAGTTTTACACATCCCAAATAAAGTTTATTAATCCCCAATTAGGGTATATTAAATAAGTTTGGGTTGGCTTAATGGATAAAACCCACCTAAACCGTGTAGGCGTGCCTAACCTGAGACCTTTCCATATAAAATTAATTGATCAACAAAATAGTAACAATTATCACAATACTATTAATCCATTGATAAAGAATTAATAAAAAAAAAATCTCGTGGGTAGGGGTGGGAATAAGCTGGGCTAGGCTGGGCTTTGGTCCCGAAAGCCTGGGCCTGCTATAACTTGAAGAGGTTTGAGCCTGGCCTGTTATCTATAGTAGGCCTTTTTGTAGTCCTAAGTCTGGCCTTTTTAATGAAATATGTCTAATCTTTAGTCGGTATAAAACCTATGAGAGCCTACTTAAAATTTATAATGTATATTTTATTTTTAAGTTATAAATATATTATATTATTTCAATAACAAATACATTTAATAAATTAGATAAATATATTATTTAGTAACAAATGATTTATTTAACTTATTTTATTATTCATAAATCATAAATAAATTTTTAATTCTAGATAATAAATATATTTAATTGATTATATAATATATGATTATTTTCATAGGCCGGCCTGTTAGGCTTAGTAGGCCTATTTTCGAGCTTGAGTCCGAGCCTGCTTAGCTAAATAGGTTTTTTAAATAGCCTAAGTCTGGCCTATTTACAAAATTGGTCTGGACTGGCCTGGTCTGTGGTAGGCAAGGCCGTAGGCCCCTGTCGAGTAGCCCGGCCTATTCCCACCCATACTCGTGGGGCACCATTTGATGTTAGCAGTAGTCTAATACTGCGCAAAATGGAAAGGATTCTTTTTCCTCTGAATTCAAAATCTCACACTCAACCATCAACATAAGATTCCACCCTTTACCCATATATGAATTCGGATCCAGTTTTATATCCATAACATATAAGATCGACGAGATTAAACAAAAAAACAAATTCAATGGATGAAAAAATAAAAAATCACTCACAGCCTTCTCGCGAAGCCCTGGCTCCACATGAAACCCACGCCTTGAAAGCGCCAAAAAATAATTGGATTTCTGCAGACAAAAAACTCATTATTTTTTACATTTAAAAAAAACTAATCCAAATGTGATTCCTGTACCTGGGAATTAAGCCGGCGGAGCGGGGTTTTGTTGAGTAAAAACGCCATATTTACTTTTGTTTTAGATTTCTTCGCCAAGTGGAAAGTTGAGAAATCAGAAACAAGTGGGGGAATTTGATGAGATTTGGGGAAAAAGTCTTGATCCACAAATTTCTGGCCCATATCATGAAATTCTACCCGACCCGCAGGATTTTGAAGCGGGTTAATCGGGGGCGCCACTGCAACTGCCATAGGTGTAATCACAAAATTTAGAAATAAAAGGAGCATTTTTCTAATCATCAATGGCGGCCAATCACTGAGCAATCACCATTTCCTCACTTGCAAATTACATCAGGTGTGTATGTATGAATTCATATTCTTGTAATAAGTTGTGTTGTGGGATTTAGGGTTACTATGCTTTTCTCTTTGATTCCTTGATTTTCTTCTCTACTCAATCTGAGAATACACTCTCTATGGGTCTTTTCTTCTTCTTCTTCTACAATTCTACAATTCATAATTTCAACTATCTGCTTGCTTTGTGTTATACTATTTGATATACTTAAGACTTGTACCAGAGCCTGAGCTCTGACTGTTTTATCATTTTCTTTAGATTAGATGATCGAAATGCCTATTTTTTGAGTTTTATGCTCTTCTCCCTTTATCTATGAATTAGATAGAAAGTTCTTTAATATCCCACTTTAATATAACGGTGAAGGTCTCTTTTCCTTACAAGTCAATTTTATCGGGAGAGAAATTAGATCTTTACATTATCAGAGCTGGCCCAGTTCGATATAAGATCTGATTTACCCTGATGACGGAATTCCCATAAAGCTCCACGTATAAAAACTGGTGAAAGGTAGGGAAATAATGTGCACACAAGTCTAAGATCAGAAAGGACTTTATTCAAGGTTGTAATGTAGGCTTTTTTTGTGAAAGGTAGGGAAATAATTGGCCAAGTGACAAAATCAATTGAGTTGATCACTCTCAACAAATCAAAACCACTATCTATTGATATCCACCCATCTCCTATAATATTTCACACAAACCAAGGCTCTTTTATTTCTCTTTTATTTTTCACTTTTTTTTCTTTTTTTTTCTTTCTTTCTTTTTTTCTTTTTTCACACAATCCTTTTATGCTCTTAAACAATTATGAATATTCATTTGAGCTTATAAGGATTAAACACAACAATTACACACATAAACATTTTTTTTCCTAGAGCCCAACCTTCTCTTTTTTTTTTCACCCTTTCTAATAATATCTTATCCTTCCTCAAACAACTCCCAACCCACTCTCATAGACAAGAGTTGATTCCCCTATCCTTTTCCAACTCATAGACAAAGAAAAAAATTCATAGGCTCAAAAGGGCTGACTAGGGATAAATATTCAATTAGGACAGTGTATGGGAAAAATAGGCTAAACAAAGATGGCCTAAAATCACTTCCTAAACCTGTGCACACTTAGCAGTCTTGAAAAAGAAACAATGCAAGTTCTAGAGAAACTTAAACATGCAGACACACTCACAAACGAATTTTAAGGCTCAAAACTCACACTTGGGACAACAATTCTTCCATACTAAATATCAAATCATCATCAAACATTATGCCAATGCAAGTATCAAAACAAGTAATCCTGCGGTATTCTACATTCATAGGCATACTCTACCACTATCACAATCAATGCAAACTAAAGTCAATCAATTCAAATCTTGCATTCTTGTTAGGGTTATCCCATAGCTTCGCAAATTTACTCACATAATTACAACTTTTATTCAAACCTAAGCGATAAAAATTTTCTAGAGGGGCCTAAATAAAACAAATAAAAAGCAACAACTAAAAAGCAAATAAAAAAGAAAGCGATAAAAGTTTCAACTCCTAGTCCTCCTCCCCCCAAACTTATTCCTTTGGCAAAGGGAATAAGTTTGAAAGTCAGACTAGGAGAGTAAATATACCTCAACGTTGGTCTCAGACACCAACTTTTTATCCCTCGGAGGCTGCAGAACGCGAAAGACAGAATCTGGTGGCTGCTGGCACTCTTTGTCGATTGACAGGGGACCTATCGATCGACACAGAGCCTTCTTGTCGACCCAATGGCTGGCTCGAAGTGCTCTGTCGATCTGTCTCCGTGTCGATCGACACCCTGTGTGTCGATCAAAGCGGAGCTCCTATTCTTTTTTTAATTATATTTTTTAACAAAAATAAAACACGAAAATTAGATTAAAAAATTGAAATAAAGCAAGTAAAGCAATGGGTTACCTCCCATTCAGTGCTTTAGTTATCGTCGTGGCTCGACGATAGGGATCCCTCACCAAGGAGGTCGGGTCCAGACTCGCCACCCCCGTGCGTCGATCATGTAAACCATCCGATCTTGAATAACAGTGGTGAGCTCAGAAGAGGATGGTGTAATTGACAATTTTGCCATCCCATTCTCGTGCTCCCATTCAATCTCGGCGGCTTCCTCTTCTTCCTCAATGGTAGAGATGTTATGGCAAGCTTCTGCCTTCAAACTCTTGTCGATCACAAAGGTGATCGTCTCATCACTCCCTCAGAGTGTAATCTCTCCATCTCGGTAGTTTATCAAGGCTCCACTCGTCCTCAAAAACTCTCGTCCAAGGATCATCGGCATCCCATGTTGTTCCTTCATATCCAAAATAATAAAGTCAGGAGGAAAAATTAGGTGCCCAACACGAATAAGTACATTCTTAACTACTCCCCTTGGTCGAGAAATCGAGCGATCGACCATCTGAAGAGTGATGGATATTGGCCTCATCTCGCCTATCTGCAGCTTCTGGAAGATCGAGTATGGCATCAAGTTGATGCTGGCTCCTATGTCGCAGAGGACATCTCTGAACTCCTTCCCCCCAATCTCGATCGGAATAGAAAAGCATCCTGGATCGGACCTCTTGGTTGGAACCTGTTTCTGCAAAAGAAGACTGCATTGCTCATGAATAGAAATAATTTGATCATCAATTACCGGCTTTTTCTCGCTCATCAGCTTCCTCAAGAACTTCATGTAGCCAGGAATCTCGCGGAGAGCCTCGATCAAAGGAATATTGATGTTGACCTTCTTGAGATTCTCCACAAATCGAGCAAATTTGGAGTCCTCCTTCTTTGCAAATCTTTGGGGAATGGGCATCGGAGGTGTTGTATCACCTTTCTTTGAATTTTCAGCTCCATGTGGCCTCTGTGTTGGTCGCTGCTCCTGCCTGTCGACCGCTGCCTCAGATCCTGCCTGTCGATCGACATGACTGCGTCCCCCCTATCAGTCGATCTGCTCTCTCTGTCGGCCGCTCTCCTACTATCTTCTGTGTTGACCGACACGGATTCTGTGTCGGTCGAGACAGAGGCTTTAGCATCAGGATTTTTGTTCTCTTCGACTCCAAAATCATCCTCAGGCATGCTAGGACCATCATACCTCTTACTAGACCTCAAGGAAATAGCATTGACTTGTTTCACCTTGTGTGGATTGGCTTCTGTGGTGCTGGGGAGCTGACCTGGCTTTTGTTGATTGCTCAAGGAAGTAGCAATTTGACTGAGTTGTGTATCGAGCATCTGAAGGTGCTTCGTCATATGCTGCATATGAGTGGACATGTTCTTCACCTCAGTTTCCACCTTGCCAAACCTATTATCGGAGCTTTTGATGAACTTGTCAAGTGTCTCCTCCAGTACGGACCTCTTCTTCTCCACAATCTCTCCCCCGGCTCCAACACTAAACCCCGGTGGAGGATTTTCAGCTGCATAAGGGTTAGAATAAGAAAACCCAGGATGGTTCTTAGCACTGTAACTGTACCCCTGATTGTTGGCTCGGTAGTTGTTGTTGTAACCTCCATTGGCGTAGTTCACTTCAGCGGTATTGGAGGTGCTCGAACTACTCCCTCGGTAGATGTAATCGGCCTCCACAGGTACAATGGCCATTTTAGGATCAGAAACTACTGCTACCGAGGCTCTACCGGCTTCCAATTTAGCAAACTCTTCTTTTAGCTTCTTGACTTCTGCCACCACATCAATTTCTGGAGTAGTGGTCACTGCTTTGACTGCTTTCGCCCTTTCAGTAGGCCATTGATGACTGTTGAGGGCCATATCTGCAAGAAGTTGCATCCCCTCAGCTCCACTCTTCTTCATGAGAAAGCATCCAGCTGAAGCATCCACCAGCTCCTTCATGTGAGGGTTCAGTCCCTCGTAAAAGTGGCACACCTGCATCTCCAGATCGATCCCATGTCCGGGGCACATCCTCAACAGCTCCTTGTACCTCTTCGAAGCCTCATAAAGTGATTCATCATACAGCTGCTTGAAAGTAGTGATGGCGGCTTTCCTTTTCAGCAACAGGCTCGGCAGGAAGTAGTTGGTGAGGAATTCTGCTCGAAGCTGTGCCCATGTGGCGATCCTGCTCTTGTCCAAGCTAGCAAACCATGACCGGGCCTCATCCCTTAGAGAAAAAGAAAACAAGCGCATCCGGATGGTGTCTTGAGGCACTCCATTCTGCTTCACCGTATCGCACACCTCAATGAACTGAGAGACATGGGTGTACGGGTCTTCAATGGCTTTCCCTGCATACTGATTCTGCTGGACCATCTGAATCAGTCCTGTTTTCAGCTCGAAGTTGTTGGCATCAATGCCAACTTGGAATCCCGGCTCCTCTCTCTGCGGCAGAAAACAATCTAGAATGGATCTTTGAGGTACCACAATTTGCCTGTTAGGGTTGCCGCCTCCATTGTTCATGGCTGCCAGTCTGGCAGTTTGTTCTGCTTGAATTGCTTGTGCTGCTTGGAGTTGCTCCCTTAGTTGTCGGACCTCATCCACGAACTGTCTCTGTTCCTCAGGAGTCATGTTTTGAAGTGGCGCTTCAGGTTTGTTCTCCATCTTTGATTGTCTTTCCTTGTTCTTTCCTTTGCTTTTGTTTCTCCTACAGGTGGCTTCAATTTCTGAATCGAAGACTTCAAGATTCTTCCCCCGAGCTCTTGTGTTCATGCACCTGAAAAGAAAACAAAAAGTAGAGGATCAGTCTCTGTGTCGACCGATAGAATGACTGTCGATCGACACGAGGGTTACTTCTGTGTCGATCGACAGGAGCTCCGTCGATCAAACAGATGCAAAAATTCCACACACACACACGCGAACAAAAATTAAAAACTCAATCCATAATCCAATAATAAAATCTGACTATCCCCGGCAACGGTGCCAATTTGATCGCTGTTAGAATTAACAATTTTATTATAATATAGCGATGCAAATAAATTTATAAACCCAAAGGTATGTCGAACCCACAGGGATAGTGCAACGAGATTATTTCATGTACTGGCATAGTTTATCTATTTGCTGTTTGAGAAAATCCAAATTTGAATAGGGTTTTTTTTTTAAAAAAAACAGAAAATAATTTGGGAATAAAATTCAATAATAAAAAGCACAGATTCCAGGGAAATCAACCAATCCAATTCAACATGCATAACCAATTAATCCAAACCCAAAATAATAAATTAAGGTGGGAAATCTGATATTTTGGAGTTAATTCCTTGGTTGGGCAATTAAAACCTAGATTACTAGAAAGTGAATTTTACCTCTCGATCTCAAGAACACAAACTAGCCAATCTCAATAAAGATAAAGATTTGAAAATCCTATAACTGATTCTTCTTTTTGAGACAGAAACCAATTATATCAAAATTCTATTTTCCTATTATTAATTATCTCCTCTCGGTCTCAAATTAATAAATATAAATCTAATTCAATTTTCATCTCTCGATCCTTCAATTGAAAATAGATTTTGGATTGAAAAACATAGAATTTGAACCAAATTAATTAAGGGTTTGGAATTAATCAAATTAACACATATTGAAAAGGATGGAGAAAACCCTAGAACCTGTTAGGGTTTTTAGCCTAACATAATTGAAATAAACATTGCAAAAGATGTAAAGAAACTTACTTGAATCTTTAAAACAATAGGAACCTTGAAATACTTGAATGTCTTGAATCCAAAGCAACAATAAAAATAAAGAGTACTAATTTTGCTGGGAAGAAGGTTGAAAAACTAAAATTAAGACCTAAATAATGCTGAAAAGAATGTTAATTTTCGAGCTTGGGAAATCCTATTTATAGGGGAAGAAATTAAATCTTCAAAAGGTAATGGTTTAGGAAGGAAAAATCTCCAAATTGGGCAAAAAAATGCCTTTCCGGCGCGCCTGTCGATCGACGGGGAAAATCTCGCTCGAGATTCATGTCAATCCAATTTTCCGGAATTTGTCCTCTGTCTCGATCGACAGGGAAAATCTCTCTCGATATTCATGCAACACTTTGCTCCTTTTGCGCAGTCTCACGGTTTTGCCCATAACTTTCACTCCCAAACTCCGATTGACCCGATTCCAGTTGCATTGGAAAGCCAACTCAATGATCTTTACAATTACATGCTCCATTAGGTCAGATTCCACGTATGGAAGAATTCGTGACTGTTCCTTTGGACATCAACGGCTTTCGGTATGGGTTTCCATTGAATTTGGCATAAAACCTGCAAAATCTGAGCACGACAAGCATAATATCCCCTATAAATAGTTCATGCTCGATTATTAACTAAAAACTCAAGTAAATGCAAGAAACCAATAAGAAAACAACGTGATAAGTGAGGCAAAATACGAGCTTATCAACCCCCCCAAACTTAAACACTTGATTGTCCTCAATCAACAAAAGAATGAATCAAAAGTTCAAGTAAAAGAGAAGTGCAATGTCTCACAAGATTCATCACAATCAAACTCGTAAATCCACAAAACATCAACACTTTGTCAGAATCAGAAGATCCGTAGACCATGGAAGACTCACAGGGAAAAATGTTTCACTCATTCACTCAAGTGTTTAGGCTTTCATGAGATCACACAAGTCGTGCAAATCAAGTCCCACCATAGGCTTGCAAATATTCTAAATCTCCACTGCAAACATGTGCACACAAGTCTAAGATCAGAAAGGACTTTATTCAAGGTTGTAATGTAGGCTTTTTTGTGAAAGGTAGGGAAATAATTGGCCAAGTGACTAAAAATCAATTGAGTTGATCACTCTCAACAAATCAAAACCACTATCTATTGATATCCACCCATCTCCTATAATATTCAACACAAACCAAGGCTCTTTTATTTCTCTTTTATTTTTCACTTTTTGTTCTTTTTTTTTCTTTCTTTTTTTTTTCACACAATCCTTTTATGCTCTTAAATAATTCTGAATATTCATTTGGGCTTATAAGGATTAAACACAACAATTACACACATAAACATTTTTTTCCTAGAGCCCAACCTTCTCTTTTTTTTTCACCCTTTCTAATAATATCTTATCCTTCCTCAAACAACTCCCAACCCACTTTCATAGACAAGAGTTAATTCCCCTATCCTTTTCCAACTCATAGACAAAGAAAGAAAATTCATAGGCTCAAAAGGGCTGACTAGGGATAAATATTCAATTAGGACAGTGTATGGGAAAAATAGGCTAAACAAAGATGGCCTAAAATCACTACCTAAACCTGTGCACACTTAGCAGTCTTGAAAAAGAAACAAAGCAAGTTCTAGAGAAACTTAAACATGCAGACACACTCACAAACGAATTTTAAGGCTCAAAACTCACACTTGGGACAACAATTCTTCCATAGTAAACATCAAATCATCATCAAACATTATGCTAATGCAAGTATCAAAACAAGTAATCCTGCGGTATTCTACATTCATAGGCATACTCTACCACTATCACAATCAATGCAAACTAAAGTCAATCAATTCAAATCTTGCATTCTTGTTAGGATTATCTCATAGCTTCGCAAATTTACTCACATAATCACAAATTTTATTCAAACCTAAGAGATAAAAATTTTCTAGAGGGGCCTAAATAAAATAAATAAAAAGCAACAACTAAAAAGCAAATAGAAAAGAAAGCGATAAAAGTTTCAACTCCTAGTCCTCCTCCCCCAAACTTATTCCTTTGGCAAAGGGAATAAGTTTGAAAGTCAGACTAGGAGAGAAAATGTACCTCAACGTTGGTCTCAGACACTAACTTTTTATCCCTTGGAGGCTGCAGAACGCGAAAGACAGAATCTGGTGGCTGCTGGCACTCTGTGTCGATCGACTATCGATCGACACAGAGCCTTCTTGTCGACCCAATGGCTGGCTCGAAGTGCTCTGTCAATCTGCCTTCATGTCGATCTGCCTCCGTGTCGATCGACACCCTGTGTGTCGATCGAAACGAAGCTCCAAATTTTTTTTCTTTTTTTTTAATTATATTTTTTAACAAAAACAAAACACGAAAATTAGATAAAAAAAATTAAAATAAAGCAAGTAAAGAAATGGGTTACCTCCCATTCAGTGCCTTAGTTATCATCGCGGCTCGACGATAGGGATCCTTCACCAAGGAGGTCGGGTCCAGACTCGCTGCCTCCTTGCGTCGATCATGTAAACCATCTGATCTTGAATAACAGTGGTGAGCTCAGAAGAGGATGGTGTAATTGGCAATTTCGCCATCCCGTTTTCGCGCTCCCATTTAATCTCGGCGACTTTCTCTTCTTCCTCAATGGTAGAGATGTTATGGCAAGCTTCTGCTTTCAAACTCTTGTCGATCACAAAGGTGATCTTCTCATCATTCCCTCGGAGTGTAATCTCTCCATCTCGGCAGTTTATCAAGGCTCCACTCATCCTCAAGAACTCTCGTCCAAGGATCATCGGCATCCCATGTTGTTCCTTCATATCCAAAATAACAAAGTCAGTAGGAAAAATTAGGTGCCCAACACGAATAAGTACATTCTCAACTACTCCCCTTGGTCGAGAAATCGAGCGATCGGCCATCTGAAGAGTGATGGATGTTGGCCTCATCTCGCCTATCTGCAGCTTCTGGAAGACCGAGTATGGCATCAAGTTGATGCTGGCTCCTGTGTCGCAGAGGACATCTCTGAACTCCTTCCCCCCAATCTCGATCGGAATAGAAAAGCATCCTGGATCGGACCTCTTGGTTGGAACTTATTTCTGCAAAAGAAGACTGCACTGCTCATGAATAGAAATAATTTGATCATCAATTACCGACTTTTTCTCGCTCATCGAATTCCTCAAGAACTTCATGTAGCCGGGAACCCTTGACTTCTCCGTCACTCACCTCTGAAACTACTCCGCCTCTCACCTCCGAAACTACTCCACCACTCTCCGTTGAACCTACTCCATCACTCATCACCGAACCTTCTCACCCTTTCGCCACTGAACCCACACCTACTCCTATTTCTACTAAAGTGCCGACTTTTGAAACTCACACCTCCCCAACAAAATCTCAAAAACCCAACTCACCGTTCTTGCCATCCAGAGAAGAATCAGACAAAGCCTTCGATGAAGAAACCGAGAGAATTTTGAAAGAGCCCTTTCTCAACCCTGATTCAGGCTCTCAACATCCAAAATATTTTGAAACCCTAACTCTGACAGTTGGAGGAGTGAACCCATCTGAAGTCCTCTAAGAGCCTCCGCTTTGCATTGCTCTGCCCGGACAGGAAGGATTTCCAATTGATGCTGAACACCCAGGGAATCTGAAGTTGATCTCCAATGTGGTACAACAAATTGAAGGAAAGATGCCTGAAAGAAGGTGAGAGAGGATTTTTGAAGAAACACTGAAAAAGGAATACAAGAAACACGCTGCAAGTAGAAGGAAGAAAGTGAAGCCAAGAAAGTTTCAGAAAAGCTTAACAGATACCCCACATGTGTTTACCAAAGATGATGATTTGCCAGAACCTTGTTTGAAGTCTGACAACATTGTGTCAGATTATGAGTCCGTTGATTGGGAGAGCTCTGATGAAGAATACAAAATGGATACACAAGAAGCAGATCAAAAGGAAGAACACGTAGACTCCAATGGTGAACAACCGGAGAAAAAGAAAAAGAAGTTTGAAGCTGGACCCTCGTCAAAGAAGAGCCAATCAAAGAAGCTGGTGTCAAAGTCTGTCAAGAGACGTTCTAAGTCTGAATCTCTAGAGCAGTCTGAAGCTCAGAAGTCCAAGAAACCCAAGCTGGAAAAGTCTGAATCCATGGAGCCTTCATCCCAGAAAGGCAAAGGTACTACTTCCTCCTCTGATGTGGACTCTGATTATGATGTCAATAGGTCCTATACCTTGAAGTATTATCATTGCCTAGCTAAATCTCTAAAGGTGATTTATTCTAAGAGAGAATTTAAAATAGAGAAGATGATGGATAGTTCTGTGTTTACTAAGTTTGGGTTGGATTTGTTGCTTAAGAAACAGGGTCTTCTTAGAACTGTGACGGAGATTACCTCATTTAGTGCTACTCTGGTTTTAAATTCTTTGCAAATATGTTGAAAGATGAAGTGTTTCAGACTGATAAACCTAAGTTTGGGAAGACTTATGTTCTGGGAAAAGTGATCAAATTTGATCCAGATACTATCAATGCCTTTCTTGGGTTAAAGTCTGATAATGTAGAAGCTTTGCCAAAGTCTGCTGAAAAGGCCTTAGCTGTGGAATTGACTGGAGGGAAAGCTAAGACATGGGTGACTAAGATGCCAGTGTCTACTCTGACTTGGAAATACATGGCCTTGTTCAATATCTATGTGCACAATTGGTTGCCTAACAAGAATTTGTCAGTAGTCTCCAAGGAACAAGCTAAATTTCTCTACAGGGTTGGCACTGATCTTCCTCTAAACTTTGGTCAAGCTGTTTTTACTAACATCTTTTGTGCAGTGTCAAAGGCCGACTCCACTTATCTACCTCATCCTTACCGTCTCCATGCGCTCATAATGTTTCAAGGAGTCACTCCACTTGAAGAAGAGTTGTAGTCTGACCCCATTCCTCTGGTTTTTGAGCAATCTATGACTAGAAAGGGTGATACCAGGGTCAAAGACTTGTCCTATGTTCTGAGTGACACATCTGAGGACGAAGAAGTGGATGTTGGTACTTCCTCTCAAGATCACACTTCCAAGATCCGCCAATCCAAGAAACTTCTTAAGCAGGCCCTAAAGCTGCTTCAGGATCGGGAATAACCATTCAGGGGGAGAAAGTGGATTTGGGGGAGATGGAGTTGGATCTGGAGGAGATGGAGTTGGTTGGATCACCTCAATTTATTATCTTTCTTTGCTTTGAACAATTTAAAGTTTATTTTTGCTGAATACTTTTAGATTCAGGGGGACTTTAACACAACCTCTGTAATCTTTATGTTTTGGTTGCTTAATGCAATATTTTCGTTTTGCTTATGGATGATCCATATCTTTATTACTTTTATTATGGTTGCACCATATAAATTTGTGTGGCAATGTATGCTGTGTTTGTTATGGATGATCCATATGGAATGGTAACGGGTCAGATAAGCTTAAGGGGGAGATTGTGATGTGTCAAATAAGAAAGCTTAACACAACGTTGTCAAACTTACCTCTCTTTGACACTATGGTGTTAATCTTATCCGAAACTGTCTTAACTTTGACACTAATATGTTAAAGTTATCCGTATCTATTTGTTTCAACTAATTCCTATTTTGTAGGAATCAAGTATATCTCTGATTTGTTACGTTTTTACAGGTCCTAAATATAAGGAATCGAATATATTATTGTAACTCTATATTTTATTATATTTTATTATTTAATCTTGTTCCTAAATAATAGGGAGCACCTCCACCTTTTTATTTACCTCCACGTGAGTTAGTGGAAGTTTTGTTTTGTGGCATGAACAGGTAAAAGAAGTGGAAGAAGACACGTTCTATTACAAAGTGGTGGAAGACATGTACGAGTACTCCAACTTCAATTAATAGAAGACTAGAGAAAGATGTTAGACGATCATATGCACGTGAGTTCTCTAGGCTGAGTCGGTCTTCTATCATTCATCAAGTATACGAAGTCTACAATCGAGTTGTGGAATCTATCTCTGGAGAGTGAATCCTACAGTGGAGGAGCAGTTAGGTTGTATCGTGTATTTTCATGTGTGATAGCTTTCGTAGAAATTATTCCAAGGAGTGAACTTAGAAAATTTTCTATCTTGTTTAGTATTTTGTTCTTCACTTGTAAAAAATTTGGTTTTGAATAGTGAAAACTGTTTTGCCGTGTGGCTTTCGGAGGTTTGTATTATATGAACCCTTGAAAAAGTATTTCCGCTGTGTCAAAATCTATTATTAATTTTTGTGCTAAATACTTTGACGTTCGTATGTCAAACATTTTATTTATGCTATCTTTGATACCATTGTGTTAAACTGGGCACTATATTTTATCAGTATTACTTAATAACTACTAAATTAAATTAATATATTAGATACAATTAAAACAAATAAATAAATGCTATGCTGGGAAATAACTATTGGTGCCAATTTTTTTATACAACCCCTTCTTTGCTTTAATATATTTATAGATAGTATTTTACCCAATTGTTACATGAAATTATTAGGTTTAAATATTATTATAAGAAATATAAGTGTATGGCACTTTATTTATGATTTTAGTTAGTCAATTTACATTACAATATAAGAATGGACCGGTATATGTTTTATATTTTAACATAAAATGAAAAATATTATTTAAAATAAAAAAAAAAAGAAATCAAATTGATTTACCCCAAGTTCAACTGCAGTTTCTCCATTGTCAAAGACTCGTAGCCTTAATTAAAAGACGCATCTTAAGATTAGAAGACAATCATATACTCCATCAAATGAAAACTAGCAAGACAGACCTAAATTAATAAAATGTAATTTAAAGTTTGCTCTTAATTATTGTATACTTTTCCAAACAGATCGTTCGAATCCATAAGTTGATTTTTCATATTGATGTTTTACGGAATAAGGATCTAAAGAAATCGAAGAAAAAATTACTCCCTCTGTCCTATTGAAGTAGTCTCATTTTTCTTTTTTGTCTGGACACTCACCTATAAAATATTAATTTCACTACACTCACAACCGTTAATTTTCATACCAAAAGAAAATAGGACTACTTCACCGGAACGGAGGGAGTATGTTGTAATAGACTGTTTTATTAATAAATTAAAGGTACCAATTCGTGAGGAATTTGGAATACAAAAGGTTTCAAGGATGCAGTGATTGAGAAAATACAGAACTATATAAAAAAAACAAGAAAAATAAATGTCTGGTACAAGAATCTGAACTCAATCTTGTTTATAGTGCAGTCTTCAAAACTATTCCAACTGAATCTGACTGATGGAGAGCCCCTCTGACTACACCCTTTTCTTGAACTCCTTCCTATCGGACTTCAATTTGAAGGCTATCATTCCCATTGTCGAGCTGAACTTCCTTCATTTCCATTGCTGAAATGGTGGCCGACGCGCAGCAGTTCTCCAACCGAATGAGTTCCAGTGTTGGAATCTCAACAATTCCCTCTGGAATCTCTTCTAAGAAGAACAAATATCTAAGAACAAGCTTCACCAGAACTGGGAAATGGAATTGGTCCGCATCCCAATGCTTGAGATCACATGAATCAATTTTCAAGAACTTGAGTTGTCGAAATTGGCCAACAACAGGACTCCACTCACTTCCACAGGCATGGCAATTCTCCAGCATGAGAACTTGTAGTTGAGGCAATGAACCCAACATCACTGTCACTTCTTCCCACTCAAGTTCATAGTTTATCAAACACAACTTGTTTAGGGAACTCGGGAATCTGAGTTCCTCATACGTCAGGGGAGTCCTACATCTGGTTTCCAACTTGAGTGATTCAAGTTTGTTAAAGCGACCCAGATTGCACAGATCGTCAATCAAGCAATCATCATATCCGAGCAACCCATCATGATAGAGTAAACCTAGTTTCTTGACATTGGGGATGCTCTTACATACCTCCACACTCAGATTGACATTCACTACTGTTTTGAGTGTCTGCAGGTTTTCCAAAATCAGCATATCTCTTCTGTTGCACTGAGGAAGGTATATCTTATGACACTTCACATGTCTAAGTTGTCGCATCTTCCAAAATTCCGTGGTCGCAACAACCTCGTCAGATGAAATGGTTCCTTCAATGATTAAAGTTTGCAGATTCCGCACAAGATATGCAGAACGAGGTAGCTTCCACCTGGTCATTGTGCGGTGAGGATAAGCAAGATAGCGCAGGTTTAAATACCTATAAAATTCTTCTCCTGGACCAAGCCAACTTTGATGAACTAAAACCCTAATCAATTCTGCATTTTTCAGCCGCAGGACTTTATTCCATGTCATAATACATTTTATACTGTTGGGATACAACCTACATATAGTGTTGTTCTCATAATTAATCACGCGAAAAAAATTTTGTTGCTCAGCTACTTTTATGCATAGGTCTCTCAGAAGATCGTGAATGCCACAAGATCCAATTTTTCCATTCTTGCGTCGCTTACCAACGAGAATTAGATTTCTGTCTATCAGATCCCTTAAGTAGCCCTCTCCAATCTCTTCCAAAACCTGGGATCCATTTGGTTTTATAAATCCCTCTGCTACCCAAAGTTGGACAACATTTGACACGCGGATTCGGGCATCCTCTCTAAACACTCCCATATAAAGGAAACATGGCTTTAGATGAGGAGGCAAGTGGGTGTAACTTAGAGACAACACATCTAAGCTTTCTTGTTTCTCTTTTGAATACAAAACTGATGATTTTATATCTTTCACAACACCTTTCCAATATTCTACAGTGTTAGGTGACTTGAAGAGAAGCCCTCCCATCACAACAATAGACAAGGCTAGTCCTTTGCATAACTTCACAATCTCTTCACTCACTTTCTCTAGTTCAGGTGGGCAAGGTTCATTTTTGAATGCTACTTCACAAAATAATTTCCTACTGTTATCCTCATCTAAAAATTTCATAATAAAGGGAGAAGAGCCACAATCCTTAGCCACATCTGACAACCTAGTAGTCAGAACAATCCGACTTCCATTATTGTTATCAGGAAAGAAACGTCTCACTTCATCCCAAGCTTTAACACTCCATATGTCATCTAATATAATCAAATATCTTCTACCTGATAAATTCTTATGTAAGTGTAGCCCTAAGTCATTATTACGGGGTTCCCCTAGGCCACAGATAAGTTTTGAGAGAGTGTCTTGTTCATTGTGTTGCTGAGATATGGATGCCCAAGCACGAAAATGAAAACGCTCGTTAATGAGTGGATTTTCGTAAATGTTTTTAGCAAGAGTAGTCTTACCCGTACCACCCATCCCAACGATTGAGATGGTGTGCAGTTTGGATGGTTGCTCAAAAGTAAGCTCGTGCAGAAGCTGCTCCAACTCGGCATCAAGTCCCACCATAGCAGTCTCTCCAATCTCCATGACTGGTGTGGGTGGCTCCTCTCCCAATCCCTGACTCCACTTGAACTCATTAGCCTTTTTCCTGACAGTATCCATGTCTTGAATGTTCTGTTGCAGTTCGGGCAAGCAATGGTTTTGTTTTTTGGCACATAGTTCTAGAAACAGTTTCATGACAGCTTCCATGAAACTTTTTCTGCGACTCTGATCCACAGCGTGAGATTCAATCACATCTTCAGCCGCATGAGCTGCAGATGCGATTTCCATCTCCAGATCTTCGGCTTCTTTCCTTGCTCTGCCGTAATGATTGGCCTCTATGAAATGGAGCAAGGAAGTGGCCTTTTCCAAAAGGTGTTGGATTTGGTTGTTGTCGAAAGAAGTGTAAAGGCGGGGGTGTTTCAAGATCTGGTGAATGATATTCATAAGAGAAACTAGAGCTGCATAAGCTGCCATCTCTAATCTTTTCAATTTTGAGGAACAAACAGAATACAGTGGAAGTGGTGGTTCTGGTTTTGGTACTGCAGAAGAGTTGACGAGAAGCAGGTATTTAATATCCAACGTAATGGTTCTGGTTTTGGTAACATGCCATGCCATCACATAATTTGACCAAGTATGCAAATAAATAAGCAAGCAAGTTGGTTTACATTATATATACTTGTTATTACATCGAGGTCCAGCTGGTTGTGCTCAAATTATTAATATTATTCTAATAAAGTCTTTGCAAAATTTAATAATGAATCTAACGTGATGTTTATGCGAACCTCCAGTCCACAAAAGAAATAAATTAATTAATCTGCTTTAATTTATTCTTGTTATTACATATAGATCAATCCAATTGTTAATATTCTAACAAAGTCTTCCTAATTTTTATAATGAATCTAGCTTGATGTTTGTGCTAACCTCCACAAAAGAAATAAATTAATTTAGCTGGTTTTAATGTCAATTCATCGACAAGTTCAACTACCCCTATGCAATTTAATCGAATTTATTTTGCATTGCTATTGTGTGGATATAGTAGTGAGATTTTAAAATTCAATTAAATTTAGTTCAAATCTCAAATTTATTAGTCAAGTTAAAATTAATGATTCAAATTACTCAAGTAATATCAATATTAAAAATTGATACAATCTTATTTATTTATCATTTGCTGGGACGTTCATTACCAAAAAAAAAAAAAAAAAAGTTTTAATAGCAACGGATTTATCCACATTCTTCCCGTCAATGCTTAATATTATAACATTGTACTTAAAAATCTTAAGATGTCTTTAATAATATTGTATAAATACTCTATAATTCTAAATTAATTATTTGTATGCTTTTATTGTTATATTCTGAATATTTATAAAATTATTTTGAGTTTGTTTCGTTAAATAATTCTTAAATGTTTTATTTATTTGTGCTATTGATCACTAAATTTTTAGTAATACTATAGTTTAGTGGCAAATGAAAATTATCGATCCCACATAAATTGTATAAGCGAATTATCCTATATACTGAAAAATAGTTCTCGGTTTATTGTCTAAGTAAATCAGAATTTGAAAGGGTTTGTTGTTTTTGGCACATAATTTAAATCCGAGAAAAACCTCAGATTCCAGACACAAGTTCATATCTTGGATAACATGCAAGAGAAATCGATCGATCAATTAAAACTAGAGATTAAGGTGGAACATAGTAAATTATTAAAAACTCAAGATTTGACAATTTATAAAGTAGATTATTAATTGTCTATATCCTCTCGGCATCTATAATAATTAACAACTCCCAAAAAACCTCAGATTTATTCCTATGGATTAAATCCCTCATTAGACAAGATTGAAAATCATATTATCAATTCTTTAATCCATTAATTAATTCTCACTTTTCAATCTAAAATTAATTAATTATAAAATCTAATCAAGTTGTCAACTATCACAGATTTAGAACAAGCACAAGAATTAATAAACCTAGATTAATATATTGATCGATTTAATAAACCCTAAACATGCATCCAAGATAATCACAATCGCCCTAGAATCTAATGAAGGAATTACCTACTCATATTCATAGTAAACAAACATATGAAAAGATAAAACCTGTAATTGTTCTTTATAAATTAAAACCAAAGTTGAATTGAATCCAGTCTTGAGAAATCTTGATCCAAATCTTCCAATCAAAGCAATAAATATAGAAGAACAAATAAAACTATCTCTCTGAATCTCTAAATTAGCAAAAGTTCATAATTTCAAAGTTTACATGATATATATACTAGGTTTGAAGGGTTAAATATAGCAAGTTGGATTAAACTTGGAAAATTTGACCAAAATAATCGTATGTCGACCGGCATGGCTGATGTCAATCGACATACAGCTCCAGCATCGACCGAGATGCACATCCTATCGATCCCCCATTTTCACTCCATGTCGATTGACATACCGGGCATCGATCGACATGGAGCTCCCATGTCGCCCGAAATTCCAGCCTTCGACACCAACAACCTCGACCTTCATGTCGACCGACACCCAATTGATAAACACTCAATTTGTGCATTTATTGTTATGAATTTGTCGGATAGTTGCTTTGGATTGGATCGTTCAGTGATGTTTCCATGCTTGATTCATATTATTCTATGAAATGTTACGTTTGGTTTGGTTTTAGCTATCTGCACAGGGTTCACGTGTAATCGAGTTGATTACAGAATATAACAAGGTGTTAAAGTGTCATATGATGTTCGTATGCATCGGGAAGAGGCCAAGCCAGAAAAGATCAAGAAAAATCACAAAGAAAACACAAGACGATGAAAATGGCGACCCATATTACGAACTCGGCAGTCGTCGAGTTTGTAAATGGGTAGCCGAATTCATAATTTACGCATTCTACTCTTGTGACGGAAACGATGACCTGGATCACAAACACGACGGTCGCCGAGTTCGTGAAAATCCGTATTTCACTTCGTGATGAACTCGACGACCAACCTACACAAATGGCGGTTGCTATTACTATTTTACGGGTCACCGATCGTGTTTTAAAGGCCGAATTTTTATGTATTTTTCATATCTTTTTGGATTTGTACTAGCTAGAGATATATATAGGATTCCAAAGATATTTTAGAGGAGTTAGCAATTATTTTCTGAGTTTATTTTGGAGAGAACAGAGAACCCCATGGAGAATTCAAAGTACGAAGATTGAAGATCCAAGATTGAAGACTACGGTTCCTTAGTTCTATGTTTTCTTCATCTTTCCATATTTCTTTATCTTTGTTGATGGAATTTAGCATGTCTGGCTAAATCACCATTGGATTCTTGGGTTTGAAGCTGTGATGGATTTTATGCAATTGTTTATTTAATTTAATTTTCCCTTTCCTTTCGCATTTTGGTTATCCTAAGTTTAAATTATTTGCTTGATATTGGTCATTGATGGTAAATTGATTGATATTTCTTGAACTAAGAGGTCTAGGTTTATCTATAGATTGCAGGATAATTATATTTAATTAATTGAATTTCTGAGAGGAATTTGATTGATTGAAGGGTTTTAAAATCGGAGGTTTTAATCAAGAGTAAATTCTTTCTGCCCATCCGAGAGGGGTCATTAGGAATTTTATTTCCATGTTATGGTTTAGAATTCGAGAGAATCATCTGATAACATATTTGTGATTAACTCAGGTGTTCTGAAATTAAATTGAATGAATATTTTGCATAATAGTTCATTATAGTGGATAATCCTGGAATCCTGTGTCTCCTATAATTTTCTAAATTACTCATTTATTTTCTCTTTTAATTATTTACCTTCAAAATTGCCTAGTTTAATAATACAATTATTTTTATCAAAATCTCTAGATAGTAGTGAAATATTTGTGTTAGAGTGTTTTGTTTTATTTCGAATCAGCAATCTATGTGTTTGATATTTTTATTACTTGCCATCTATAATGGTCTGTACACTTGCAGAATAACGTGTTGCAAAACACGCTATCAATTTTTTGGCATCATTGTCGGGGATTGCATAGATTTATAATTAACACTATTTTTTATATTAAGCCACTAATCTAGATTTTATTTTACGCATAGTTTATTTTTATTTTCTGTGTTGATCACTTTTGGATGTTCCTTTTCAGGTAGTATATGCGAGCCAGATTGCACGGTCCTCCACTTGAACATGTAGATTTTGAGATCAAAGCTACTTATCGCAGGAATTCTGCCAGGAGGACTTTAGCATTCACTATGGCTGACGATCACACAGCACATATTGCAGAGATGCAGAGGCAACTCCATGAGATGAATCTGAAGCTTCAGGAGCAGGAATTTCAAGGGCCAGCTCATGATCAGACCATCAAAAAGATGTATGAGCCTATGACTAATCGACATTGGAATGCTGATTTTGGGTTGAAGGTGAACACGCCGAACTTTGAATTGAAGACTGGGTTGATTCATACAGCTCAACAGAATCAGTTTGGGGGGGTCAGCCATTGAAGATCCTCATATGCATATTCAGTCATTCTTATTGTTGTGTGACACGGTTAAGCAGAACCAAGTACCAGTCGACTACACCAGACTGCGGTTGTTCTCTTTTACAACCTTGATAACCCAAGAGAAGGCGGTGTCAAAACTATTTCTGGCCATGACTTTGACACTAACATGTTAGAGTTTGTCTCATTTGATGAAACTGCATCGCATGACAATCATAAAGTGGATATGTATGATCCAGTGTAAAGCTCTGAGCGTGATTCTGAAATTGACCAAAAAGGGAAGAAGATTGACTCCTATAAAGAATGCTACCGTTCACACAGAAGAACAAGCTGATTTCATCTACCGCATTGGTAAAGGTTTTTCCTCTACTTAGGTTAAATTGTTATTGCTAACATCTTGTGTGCAGTAACAATGTTTGAAACATCAATGTGTTCAACTCGAATAAAAGATCTGTTTTCTGATCCAACACATCTGGTGTTCAAGCAAACTCTAACCCTCTCTCACAAGCGATTCAAGAATATCCCCTAAACTATGAGTGATGAAAGTGATGACTAAAAAGGTGGAAGATGTTCTGCAGTAGACAAAGGACTTGGAACAAGTTTTCCATCCAGCTACCATTCAGGGGGAGACATTTTGACACCCAATGTGAGACTTGTGATGATCATTTTTGTGATGGTTGATCCATTGGTTTTATTTCCATCTTTGAATGTTTTGATATTTATCATGGCTGATCCAATGTTTTGATATTTATCATGGCTGCTCCATGTTTTATCGTGGTCACTAGCTATTCCATGCCTGGTTTGGAATGTTAGCTGGAAGGATAAGCTTAAGGGGGAGATTGTTGGTGTCGATAAACATCACAATTCGACACTTTGATGTTTAAGCTTACCCTTCACAGCTTCATATGGTTTGCTTAATTGAGTATTTTGTGGTGGATAATCCATATTTGGTTTTTGCCTATGTTTGTTATGGTTGACCCATTATGTTGGATGTTTGTTATGGGTGAACCATAAGTTTTGTTGGTCTTTATCATGGCCGATCCATTTTTATTCTCTGTGTTATGGTTGATCTATATGTTTGGTCATTTGAGTATTTATCATGGCTAATCCATGCAAAGTTCTTTTTTGGAAATGGTTGCAGGAAGGATAAGTTTAAGGGGGAGATTGTTGGTGTCAGTGTTAGACTTTTCCAAAGTCTAACACGAACACTTTTTACACCTTAGTGTTAAACTTACCCTTCCATGCTGTGACACGACGGTTGTAACCATTTCCTATTTTTTATCGACGTGTATCTAAACCCTAAAATTCAGTTCTTCTTAGATCCTAAATATCTGGTAACATGCAGGTAACAGGTGATGAGGTGGTGGTGGCTTTGTGGTGAAGGGGATGGTCGAGGGGATAATTTTGAAGGCACGTTGTAAAATGTAAAGTTATTTGAGAATTCACTATTTGTTGTCTTTTGAATTTGCTATCTTAAGGCATGTCTTATTTGTAACTCCTTTTCTGTATTTGTTGAGTGTGAGCCAAATGTACTCCTCGTTTCCTATTCTCTTGATAACTCCGAACTCCTATTAAATTGAATATATCCTTAGCATACCATTCGTGATTTATATTATTGATCTGGTACATGAGCTGTGGGCTATGTCTTCATACATCAACCCAATTTGCATCTTTCTTTTCGAACTTGTATTTGTTGTTCCAAGTCGTACTTGGCGTAAGTCCCGCATGGAGGTCATTATTTGAAGCTATTTGATATCTCCTTTCAAGCATGTACGTCTCTTGTTGTTCTCCAAGCATATTAATGAACATTCCATTTTGTCTCCATTATGCTTCAACCATTATTCACGTCAAGATTCATTTACTTTAATTTCAATGAACCATATTTAAAAAAGCATATTATTTAATCTTACACAAGTCGCTTCTGCCATTTTTATTCATCATCTAAGTTTGAATTCGAATAATTTCTAAGCTATTTCGACTTCACTGTTGTCTTAACGTTTTTAAATTATTTAAAACCCTTAGCGTGCATTGTCCGCACGTGGGTCTGTCGCATGGCCCGGTTTGGGGTCGCGACAGTTTTGTTAGTTTATTATCATATTTTATGCATGAGTGTGTTTTAGTAGGTATTATGCTCATGATGGTTGATTCTATAGGAAAACAGGTAGAATTTGGAGAAAAGTGTACAAGTGAAGAGAAAATCCGCAGGATGGCAGTTTGTTTTGACCGACGTAGGGCATTCGGATTGACACAGTCATATTGATCGATGCAGGGAATTCAGATCGACACAGCCATATTGATCGACGCAGAGCGTCTCGATCGACATGGGCATATCGACAAACGCATGGCGTGTCGATCGACCTGGGCATATCGATAGACGTACGGTGTTGATCGAGAATTGGATCGTACTTTATTTTCTTTTAAATTTTAATTTATTTTCCCTTGCGGGTTCTAGGGTTTATTCAACAATCATGGGTGCATGTTTAATATAATTAACCCAAGTTACTTGCAAGATTTAATTTCCTGGTTTAATTTAATTGGATCAATATTTAACGAAGGATCAAGAGATGAAATTGAATCTAGGTTTATAGTTATCAATTAAAAGACCGAGAGGAGAAAATTGATAATAGGAATAGGAATTTTAATGCAATGAATTTCTATCTCAAAAAGAAGAATTAATTGTAGAAATTAAATCTGGTATCTTTCATAAGGTTGATTATTATTGTGTTTTTGAGACCTAAAAGGTATAAACAGGCACATAATGATAACCTAGGTTGTAATTGTCCGTCACAGGAATTATGGCTAATTAATCTGATTTCCCACCTTATGCAAGTATTTGAATCTTGAGTTAGTTGGTTTTGCATGTATTCTAATCGATTCATTGCCCTAAACCCTATGTTCTTTACTTTGTTTACAAACCCCTTTAAATTCATTTATTGTTTTTATTGTTTCAAAACCAAAAATCCGATTTCTGATTTACTCAAACAATGAGCTTTAAAACTGTGGTTAGTATATAGGATAATTTCGGCATACAATTCCATTGAGTTCGACAACTATGGTTTGTAAATTTTATTTGACACTTGATATAATTAATCCGCGATTTTAGTAGTGATCATTAAGCTGTCAGAAGCCATGAGTCCTAGTACTCCAGAAGAAGGATCGCATGGATTAAATGCTAGATTTAATTTAGGATTAAATCTTTTATTGGACATATATATACTATATTTAATGTATATTGCTATTATAATTAATGTATTATTTAAAGATATATATTTATATTTTGGTGATGGGTCAAATTATAAATATTAGATAATTAATTGGCAAAATTAATTATATATATATTCAGTCTGGTCCCCAAGAAACGTACGTTCTTCAGTTTTCTTTTCCCCATCAGAGAAAACCCTACCAGGAGAAAGCCGTATTCTTGGAAGATCAACTGCGATTCAAGATCTTCAATAATGGCTCAAGGTTAGTGCTTCCGCGTTTATGTATTTTCAGTTTATCATCATAGAGTAATGATTAGGGTATTGATCAGAATTGATTTGAACCCTAATATTGAGAATTGCATTATGATTTCTAACAAGTGGTATCAGAGCCACTCTATTGATGATTCTCTGAGATCTGTTGATTTTGTAAATATATTCGGTTCTTTTGAGATTTACGATAATAAGATTTGATACTCTTATTATTATTGCTTTTGGTTTAGTGAATTATGATTGCTTCAATTTTTGGTTGGAGTTTAATTTAATTGAGATAGTTTTATTTTCTGGCTTTAGCATAATTTTATTTAAGGCATACGATTCAGTTTTGTTTATATGCCAAGACTTATGCGTGAATAATTGTACCAAATTTGGATACTATTTTTTGCTCCGTTTTTTGGGTACTATACATATAGTTTTAGAATGATGTTTTGATAATTATGGACTTTTGTTTCGGTTAGTTAAGTTTTGAAGATTTTGTTATTGGAAAAGATTTGGTTGAGATATTAATATCTCTATTTGGATATCTATAATTTTCCAATAATAATATTTTGGATATTGGATTTCATAATCCTTATCAATTTGGTGTTTGGATTTACATGTTATTTAATTTATAACATGACTAAGGTGTTTAAGTTTATTTGGATTGATTAATTGAAACAAATATGTCGCCAAAGTGACATCTATTGTGTAGGTTAATTTATCCGAATATATAAGGATAATTGTGTGTTTGTAATTCCATGCGTTTATTAATTGACCCAAAGGTAAATTAATATTTGGCCGGATTACATGCATACCAGTGGTGATAAATATGTGACAATTATGAGGAATCATTCATGTGAGCAGGATATCTATCCAAAGATAGATTACTGTTTGACATAACTTATTGTCAATATTTGATTGCTACGACAAGAGTACCGCTTACAGTTAATATTACTATCCAAAGATTTGATATTAATGTTGTGCTTGGTATCTTGAGATGGGATTATTATGTTTAGATGTGATTTATTTTTGTTCTATTTTCAGTTAATTCTTCTTCTGCAGCTACAATATCTGCTAATATCAATTCTGTACCCATGCTTAATGGGACAAATAAATTTCAAGGAATGGAAAAGACATTTAATGATTGTGCTGGGCTGTATGGAATTAGACCTTGCATTAAGGGAACAACAACCTGCACCTCTCACTGCGGATAGCACCCCTGATGCCAAAAGGGAATTTGAGAGGTGGGATCGTTCTAATCGCATGAGTCTAATGATTATGAAGCACAACATTCCGGATGCCTTTAGAGGTCCTGATTCTGAGGAAATCACTAAGGCTAAAGGTTTTCTTGACGAAATTGAGAAGCATTTTGCTAAAAACGATAAGGTTGAAATGACTTCACTTTTGACATCTTTGATGTCTATGAAGTATAAGGGTCAAGGAAACATAAGGGAGTACATTATGGAGATGTTTCATATTGCTTCAAAACTTAAAGCACTTAAGATTGAGCTTTCTGAGGAACTGCTCGTTCTTATGGTTTTGGTTTCGCTTCCTCAACAGTTTAACCAATTCAAAATTAGTTATAACTGTCAAAAGGAGAAATGGTCTCTTAATGAGCTCATTTCTCATTGTGTTCAAGAGGAAGAAATGTTGAAGCAAGATAAAACTGAAAGTGCTCATTATGTTGGTACCTCTAAGGATAAGGGCAAGAAAAGAAAGTTTGAGAATGAAGCTGCTAAGGGTCCAATTCAAAAGAAACAACAACAATCTCCTCCGGGTTGTTTCTTTTGTAATAAGGCTGGACACATGAAGAAGGATTGTGCCAAATACCACGCTTGGCGTGCAAAGAAAGGTATTATTCTTGCTTTGGTCTGTTCTGAGGTTAATTTAGCTTCAGTACCTAGAAACACTTGGTGGATAGATTCTGGTGCTACTACTCACATAAGTGTTTCTATGCAGGGTTGCCTGAGCTGCCGAAAGCCAAATGATGATGAAAGATACATCTTTGTGGGCGATGGAAAATCGGTGGAAGTTGAAGCAATTGGGAACTTTAGGTTGTTATTAGAAACTGGTTTTTATTTGGATTTGAAAGACACTTTTGTTTTTCCATCTTTCAGACGAAATTTTGTTTCTGTTTCTTTATTGGACAAATCTGGTTATTCTTGTTCATTTGGAAACAATAAGTTCAGTTTGTCTTTGAATTCAAATGTTATTGGAACTGGTTATTTAAATGCTTATGACAACCTTTATTTGTTGGAAACAATTGCTTCTTATAATGAAACCTTGCAAACTGAATCGCGTGGTACTAAGCGAAAATTAAATAAAGAAAATTCAGCATCATTATGGCACAAACGATTAGGTCATATCTCAAAAGATAGAATTGGGCGTCTTGTGTCTGATGGTATTTTAGAGTCTCTTGATTTCACAGATCTTGATGTCTGTGTAGATTGCATCAAGGGAAAGCAGACCAAAATTAAGAGATTAGGTGCCGAAAGGTCTACAGACGTCTTAGAATTGATTCATACGGATATTTGTGGTCCATTCCCTACGGCTTCCTGGAATGGTCAACAATATTTTATCACATTCATAGACGATTATTCACGTTATGGCTACCTATATCTCATTCATGAGAAATCTCAGTCTCTGGACGTTTTCAAATCATATAAAGCTGAAGTTGAGTATCAACTCAACAAAAGAATTAAGAAAGTCAGACCTGATCGTGGTGGTGAATACTACGGCAGATATGACGGCTCAGGTGAACAACGTCCAGGACCTTTTGCTAGATTTCTAGAGGAATGCGGTATCGTCCCACAATACACCATGCCAGGTTCACCAAGTATGAATGGTGTAGCTGAAAGGCGAAATAGGACTCTTAAGGATATGGTAAGGAGTATGATTGCTCATTCTACTTTACCTGAGTCTTTGTGGGGAGAAGCATTAAAGACAGCAACATACATTCTCAATAGAGTACCAACTAAAGCAGCTGCAAAAACACCTTATGAACTTTGGACTGGTCGAAAGCCTAGTCTAAAACATTTACACATTTGGGGATGTCCAACTGAGGCAAGGCCTTATAGGCCAAATGAAAAGAAATTGGACTCCAAAACAGTGAGCAGCTATTTTATTGGTTACTCTGAGCGATCTAGGGGTTACAAGTTTTATGATCCCACATTAAGGAACATCTTTGAGACGGGAACTGCGGTGTTCTTTGAGGATATTGAGTTTGGAGGGAAAAATAAAGTCAGGAATATTTTGTTTGAGGAGGAATTGGATTTAACTCCAATCCCTATTATCACTATTGATGGTCATGTTCTAACACCGACCATCGATGAAGAAGTGAATCAGGAACCTCAACAAGACAATATTCAACAAACTCAACAACCTCAAGAACAAGTGCCATTAAGGAGGTCCACGAGAGAAAGAAGAAATGCTATTTCAAATGATTATGTTGTATTTCTTCATGAGGATGATAATGGAATGATGGAAGATGACCCAATCAACTTTCATCAGGCAATGAAAAGTTGTAACTCTCAAAATTGGACTGATGCCATGCAAGAAGAGTATAAATCTATGCAAGACAATAAAGTTTGGGACCTTGTCCCATTGCCAGAAGGTGCAAAACCAATTGGTTGCAAATGGATATTTAAAACCAAGAGGGATGCAAATGGTAATGTGGAGATGTATAAGGCACGTCTTGTAGCTAAAGGTTACACTCAAAAGGAAGGTATTGATTTTACAGAGACTTTCTCTCCGGTTTCATCGAAAGACTCTTTCAGGATAATTATGGCACTAGTTGCACATCTTGATCTTGAGTTACATCAGATGGATGTTAAGACTGCATTTCTCAATGGAGACATTGAAGAAACAATTTATATGGTGCAACCAGAAAACTTTGAATTAGGAGAATCAAAGAATATGGTTTGCAAATTAAAGAAATCCATATATGGACTCAAGCAAGCATCTCGTCAGTGGTACCACAAATTTCATCAAGTTATTGTCTCATTTGGTTTTGAGATGAATGTAGTGGATGATTGTGTGTATCAAAAGTTCTGTGGGAGTAAGTTTATGTTTCTGGTTCTATATGTCGATGACATATTACTTGCCACTAATGATATAGGCTTATTGCACGAAACCAAGAAATTTCTATCCAGTCATTTTGAAATGAAAGATCTTGGGGACGCCTCTTTTGTATTAGGGATTCAAATACATCAAGACCGATCTCGGGGTATTCTTAGATTATCACAAAAGAGCTATATCAATAAGGTTCTCAAAAGGTTTGGCGTGGAAAATTGTAGACCAGGTGATACCCCTGTCGCTAAAGGTGATAAATTAAGTCTAAAGCAAAGCCCGAAAACTGACCTTGAAATTCAGGAAATGCAACAGATTCCCTATGCTTCAGCAGTTGGGAGTCTGATGTATGCTCAAGTATGTACACGTCCGGATATTGCGTACATTGTTGGGATGTTAGGCAGATATTTAAGCAACCCTGGTATGGATCATTGGATAGCAGCCAAAAGGGTTATGAGGTATCTTCAGAGAACAAAAGATTTTATGCTCACTTATAAGAAATCAGATACTTTGGAGGTCATAGGATATTCGGATTCTGATTTCGCTGGGTGCCAAGATAGCAAGAGGTCTACATCAGGCTATATCTACTTATTAGCTGGAGGAGCTATATCATGGAAAAGTGTCAAACAGACACTTGTGGCTCCTTCCACTATGGCAGCAGAATTCATAGCTTGCTATGAGGCATCTAATCAGGCAATATGGTTGCGAAATTTTGTCACTGGGCTGCGTATTTTGGAAAATATTGAGAGACCACTGAAGTTGTTTTGTGACAATAAATCGGCAGTACTATATTCAAATAACAACAGGAGTTCTTCTAAGTCAAAACATATTGATATAAAGTTCCTGGTTGTGAAAGAAAGAGTGCAGAGTGGACAAATGTCCATAGAACACATTGGGACAAACTCCATGATCGCGGATCCGTTTACTAAAGGTTTACCACCCAAGGTCTTTCATGAGCATGTTGCTCATATGGGTGTTATTATGTTTGATGATATTATGGTTTAGTGGGAGTTTGTAATTATTCTGTGTTTATTTTCAGACCATTTATATTTGAACATTTTTCTGATCAGAAATAAAGTATTCAGTTTATGACTCTGCCACTGACCTCAATTCAGTTTAAGGAGGACCATTTGGTATTATGCACATTTGGTTTAATGTGCAATTCAGTTGATCTATGTCATTTGATTGTGTTTGTATTTGTGACCACTGATGAGTTTAGTCATAAATAGTTTGACGAATACTTCTTTGATCCCATATGAACATAGTTGATGGACGAGATTGTTGCACAAATACATATAGTATAATAGCAAATTCTGAGCTCATAAAGTTATACATTTATCAGGTTATATATATTGTCCAAGTGGGAGATTGTTAGATTTAATTTAGGATTAAATCTTTTATTGGACATATATATACTATATTTAATGTATTATTTAAAGATATATATTTATATTTTGGTGATGGGTCAAATTATAAATATCAGATAATTAATTGGCAAAATTAATTATATATATATTCAGTCTGGTCCCCAAGAAACGTACGTTCTTCAGTTTTCTTTTCCCCATCAGAGAAAACCCTACCAGGAGAAAGTCGTATTCTTGGAAGATCAACTGCGATTCAAGATCTTCAATAATGGCTCAAGGTTAGTGCTTCCGCGTTTATGTATTTTCAGTTTATCATCATAGAGTAATGATTAGGGTATTGATCAGAATTGATTTGAACCCTAATATTGAGAATTGCATTATGATTTCTAACATCAAATACCTTATGCTAGCCTTGTTGGCTGCATGATATATTTGATGATCTGTACAAGACTAGAAGTAACCTATTCCATCAGTATGACTAGCCGCTTCATGTCCAATCCAGGGAGAGATCATTGGTCGGCTCTGATAGGAATATTGAGGTACCTGAAAGGTACTCAACACTATGGTTTAATGTACAGAAAGGAGGGAGAGGAGTCTGACGCTGTAATAGGGTATGTGGACTATGATGACTTTGCATCCAGTGTTGACACAAGGAAATCTCAAACTGGATTTGTGTTTAATTTTTTTGGAAATTACATGCAAGTCCAAGCTCCAATTTGTGGTTGCTCTTTCCACCACATAGGCCGAGTTCATGGCAATTATAGAAGCTATAAATGAAGCTTTATGGCTTAAAGGCATTCTGAATGAGAAGGGTGTGCAACAGCAAGTGGTAAAGATATACTTTGATAGTCAAAGTGCATTGCACTTGACTAAGCACCCTGTGTTTCATGATTGTTCTAAATATATAGATGTGCGGTTCCTCTTTGTCACAGACATATTGGAGAAGGGATTTGTAGTCATGGAGAAGGTATCAACACAAAATAATTCAATTGATGCACTTACAAAGGTGATTCGATCACCTAAGTTCATGCATTGCTTGTCCTTAATGGGTATTTTCTGATCAGTAGATCGGCAGTCAAATTCTGTAATGGAACTGGTTTGAGGGGAGTTTGGTGATGGTGAGGATGCAGTCAGGAGGGAGATTTTGTGAGGTGTGAGTGCTCGAGTTTGAGAGGCGTAGTGCGTGTTGCATGCCCGTGTGGAAGAAGGAGAAAATATTTTGGTATTTTGCTCTCAGTTGGACTCGATGGGTGTTGTCTGTGGTGTGAGTTTGAAGTGAAAGCGTGTTCCCTAATGAAGGCGCTGTTTCATTTTTATTAAACCTGTGAGTGACAAGTGGTGCAACCGGATTGGCTGAGGGGGTACTTAATTAGTTGAGAGCTGGTAATTTTATTTTCTTCTTCGTTCATTCAGCTCTATTTTTGCAGAGCTCGTTTTTCTGGGTTTCTTGAGTTTTTCGATCAGATTCTCTCTTGTAATCTATTGCAACACTCATCAATAATATCTCTGAGCCACCCTCCGTGGATGTAGCCCAGTTACGGGTGAACCACATAAAAATCTCTGCGCATTATTTCGGTTAATGTTCTTGTTGCGTTGAATTGCATACGATCACAAATCCAGCATTAATAATTAATATATAAAAACTATAAATAAGTACAAATTAATCAACCCAAATGTATTAATTAAATATTAAAAATTTAAAACAAGAACAAACCCTAATTATATGAGCAAAGGATGATCCAGGACGGCGCTAACAAAAATCAATATTGAGAATGAAATAGCAACTCTTGAAAATGATTATTGATATATAAAAACCAGGAATCCAAAATCATAATAATAATAATAATAATAATAATAATAATAATGAAATGATGAATCCCTTTATAAGATGGCATTGTGGCGAAGTGACCAATTCGTAGCTGAGAGCCTGAGATGATGGTTTGAATCTCGTCAATTTTAAATTTCTATTTAGTAAATAACAAATTCTTGAATACTTAAATAGAGAAAAGAAATGGTTTCACCATGACACTGAGACGAGAATTGCAAAAAAATCTTCTTAATTTCTAAAGCTTCATAGATGAACAAAAAGGCCACTAGAAAACTAAAGCATTCCCCTTCATTGTGACCTCCCTTCAAGTTTGTAAGTTGGAAAGGCTTTGGAATCATGTCACAACATTTCATGGCTTGAGCAGTTGCTTCACTTTCTCGATCAGAAAAAACCAGACTTTTGAAATCAAACATTCCATTTAATTTGCTTCTGTTGCTTGATCATGCAGCTGGTGTAATTGGTTGAAGAGCTGAGTATGATGGCTGCACTTGAAACAAGCCCTATGAATATGATATCAACTTCCATCCACTGCTACCTCTAACCTCTTAATCAACACCTACCTTCAATATTCATCATCTTCTTACATTAATATATATCTTCATCCCATCTCCAATTGAATCTTACTGATGGAGAGCCCCTTTGACTCCACCCTTTACTTGAGATCCTCCACATCATATTTGTTTAACAGACTTGAATCTGAAGGCTATCATTCCCATTGTCGAGCTGAACTTCCTTTATTTTTACTGCTGAAATGGCGGCTGACTGGCTGCAGCGCTCTACACGAATGAGTTCTAGTGTTGGAATGTCACCAATTCCCTCTGGAATCTCTTTTAAGTTGCGCATTCCACAAAGAAGAAGCTTCTCCAGAACTGGGAAATGGAAGTGGTCTGCATCCCAATGCTCGAGCTCTATAGAATGAATTTTCAAGAACTTGAGGTGTTGAAACTGACCATCAACAGGACTCCACTCACGTCCACAGACAGAGTTGACTTCCAGCATTAGAACTTGTAGTTGAGGCAATGAACCAATCAATGTCAGATATTTCCACTCAAGCCGACAGCCACTCAAGCACAACTTGTTTAGCGAACTGGGAAATCTGAGTTTCTTATTCACCCGGGGAATCCTACTTGTGATACACAAGTTGAGTGATTCAAGTTTGTCCAAGCGACCCAGATTGCACAGATGCTCCTCAATCAAGCACTCATCATATCGCATCAAGTTACGATCATAAAGCAAACTTAGCTTCTTGATATTGGGGATGCTCTTACATACCTGGTCACACATACTCATATTCACTGCTGTTTTGAGTGTCCGCAGGTTTTCCAAAATCAACATCTCATCTCCTCTGTTGCACCGAGGAACATAAATCTTATGACACTCCACATGTCTCAGTTGTCTCATCTTCCAAAACTCTGTGGACGCAACAACCAGTAACTCAGATAAGTTTACTTGTACGACCATCGGAAGTGAGTAATGTCTAATGATTAAAGTTTGCAGATTCCACACAAGGGATGCAGAACTAGGTAGCTTCCAGTCGTACGAATTCTGGTGATGATAAGCAAGATAGCGCAGGTTTACATTCCTATATAATTCTGCCTCTGAAGCAACCGTACTTTGATGATTCAAAACTCTAATCAATTCAAGATTATTCAGCTGTCGGTGCCGGACCGTATTCCATGCCATAAGACATCGTACTATTCGGCCTTTTAAACTGTTAGAATACTTTCTACATATGGCGCGACGCCAACTACCTTGTATAGTGTTGTCCTCATTAATCACATGAAAAAACTCTTGTTGCTCAGCTACTTTTATGCATAGGTCTCTCAGAAGATCGTGAATGCCACAAGATCCAATTTTTCCATTCTTACGCAGCCCACCAACTAAAATTAGATTTCTGTCTATCAGATCCTTCAAGTACCCCTCTCCAATCTCTTCCAAAACCTGGGATCCATTTGGTTTTATAAATCCCTCTGCTACCCAAAGTCTGACAACATTCGACACACGGATCTGGGCATCCTCTTTAAACACTCCCATATAAAGGAAGCATGGCTTAAGATGAGCAGGCAAGTGGGTGTAACTTAGAGACAATACATCTAAGCTTTCTTGTTTCTCTTTTGAATAGGAAACTGATGATTTTATATCTTTCACAACACCTTTCCAGTATTCCACAGTCTTAGGTGACTTCAAAAGAAGCCCTCCCATCACAACAATAGACAAGGCTAGCCCTCTGCATAATTTGACAATCTCCTCGGTCACTTCCTCTAGTTCAGGTGGACGAGGTTCATTTTTGAATGCCACTTCACAAAATAATTTCTTACTGTTATACTCATCTAAAAATCTCATAATAAAGGGAGAAGAGCCACAATCCTTAGCCACATTTAACAACCTGGTAGTCAGAACAATCCGACTTCCATTATTGTAATCGGTAAAGAAACGCCTCACTTCATCCCAAGCTTTAACACTCCATATGTCATCTAATATAATCAAATATCTTCTACCTGATAAAATCTTATGTAAGTGTAGCCCTAAGTCATCATTACTCAATTGCCCTAAGTCATTATTACTGAATTTCCCTAGACCACAAAGAAGTTGTGAGAGAGTTTCTTTTGCACTGTGTTGCTGAGATATGGATGCCCAAGCACGAAGATCAAAATGATGCTTGATGAGTTGATTTTCATAGATATTTTTGGCCAGAGTAGTCTTACCCGTACCGCCCATCCCAACGATTGAGATGGTGTGCAGATTGGATGGGCGCTCAAAAGTAAGCTCATCCAGAAGCTTACTCAACTCGGCATCAAGTCCCACCATAGCAGTCTCTCCAATCTTCATGACAGGTGTGGGTTGCTCCTCCCTCAATCCCTTGCTCCCCTTAAATTCATGAGCCTTTTTCATGACAGCATCCATGTCTTGAATTTTCTGTTGCAGATCGAGCAAGCAAAGGAGACTTTTTTTGCTAGTTCCCGCTTGAATCTGAGCCACAAGGTGAGATTCAATCACATCTTCAGCCGCATGAGTTGCAGATGCGATTTGCCTCTCCAGATCTTGGGCTTCTTTGCTAGCTCCTCCATAATTACTGGCCTCTATGAAACGGAGCAAGGAACCGGCCTTTTCAAGAAGGTGTTGCATTTGGTAGTAGTCGAAAGAAGCGGAAAGGCGGGGGTGGTTCATAATCTGGTCAATGTTATTCATAAGAGAAACTAGAGCTGCATAGGCTGCCATCTCTTATGCTTTCAATTTTGAAGAAGGAAATGACCAAATGTGACGTGAAATTGCTATTTCTATTGCTAATATACGAGAAATATTTTAAACTTGAGCATTTTCTTATTGGATCTTTTTCAGGAACTTGTACCTAACCTCAGTTTAAAATTCCAAATGGATGTATATTTAATTAATTTTTCGTTTTAGCAACCTAATTTCTTGGTTTTGTGAACGCGCGTGCAGTTTTGCTAAGTCAAAAACATTATAATATAAAATTTCATGTGGATAATCATTAAATTAATAAATGGTTTGGGATATCCGATAATCTGAACATTCATGCTCGTCCCATTTCTTGCACTAATTTACCATACACTGATTCATTCTGCGCATATTAATTACTCCCTCCGTCCCGCATAAATTGTCTTCATTTCCTTTTCGGTCTGTCCCGAGATATTAGTCCTCTTTCCGGAAAAAGGAAAGAATTAGCATCCTAATAAACTTAATTAACAAATTAAATATTCTTTTTATTTAATTAATTAAATGAAAAAGAAAATCCTAAATTACCTACCCCACCCCCAAACCCTAAAATCCAAAACATTTCCTCCCTCCCACCCACCCAGCGCCGCATCTTCTCCCTCTCTCCCCTAAACTGTGAAACCCTTTCTCCCTCTCTTCTTTGTCTCACCGCCGCCGCCCTCCGCCATTGTCACCCACGATGATGAATTCCTCCGATCACGGTACCTTCTCGCTGCCTCCCTCACCCGCGATGAATAATTCCTCCGAAATTGGTACCTTCACAGATCCCCCTCACCAGCGATGAAGAAATCGCCTCCGTTATCGCCTCCATCCTCGCTTGTTGTTGCAGGCAATGAAACCCTGTGGCCCGATGTCTACTTGTGTACAGACGATTTCTGCACCGCCGATTTGCCGTTTATCATGGTGGAAACCCTAGCATTAATTTCACGGAGGACGTCGTTGCCGCCAGCACCGAGGACTCGGGGAAGGATGAAGATGGGAAGCTGAGCGGATCCGGCCCATAGGAGGTTGCACGGCCGGCGGTTGAAGTCAATGATGTAGGGTTTCCATTGGAGGAGACGAGGAAGCTTGTTCGGGCATTCTGGGCGATTCAGTTCCCAAATATTCGGTGAATCCTTCTAATTTTTGTGATTCTCATTTCTGATTTATGCTCTAGTTTAGGGTTCATATGTGTTGGTTGCCTTGGTTGATTTTTGATTTAAGCTGGGTTGTTGGCTGCCTCGGTTGCTTTCTGATTTATGCTCGGTTGTTGGCTGCCTTGGTTGCTTTCTGATTTATGCTCGGTTGTTGTCTGTTGATTTCTAATTTATGCATTATTGGTTATTGGCTGCCTTGGTTCATTGCTGATTTATGCTCGGTTGTTGGCTGCCTTGGTTCATTTCTGATTTATGCATTATTGGTTGGCTGCCTTGGTTCATTGCTGATTTATGCTCGGTTGTTGGCTGCCTTGGTTCATTTCTGATTTATGCATTATTGGTTGGCTGCCTTGGTTCATTGCTGGTTTATGCTCGGTTGTTGGCTGCCTTCTTTGGAGTGCTGTAGCAAGAAGTGGAAGATTTCTATCCTCACACTTTCTTCAACATCTTTATGTAATCCCATCTTTTGTTTCTTTTGTTTTTTTTTTAAGATTAATGTAGTGTTTGTGTTTGTATTTGTAGTTGATTTAAGTGGGAAAGATGTTGAAATTTTGGTGGGAATTAGTGTTGAATTTCAGCAAAAGCTGAAAACTGTTTGTAAATTCAAATGTAAAATTGCCCCCTTTTTCATTTCTATTTCACTTTATTTTTTTTAGTTAAATTACTAATTATTTTTACTAATTGCACCATTAGCATTCCTTATTACTCAAAAATTGGTTACCGTGCCCGGTCAAATGAAGAAAATTTGACCGGGACGGA
The DNA here is from genome assembly GCA_026898455.1 of Plectranthus barbatus. Lineage (NCBI taxonomy): Eukaryota > Viridiplantae > Streptophyta > Magnoliopsida > Lamiales > Lamiaceae > Plectranthus > Plectranthus barbatus. The sequence goes on from JAPKLW010001978.1 coordinate 38,770, forward strand.
GGGAGTAATATTATAGTGAAATGTTGAAATCAAACCATATCTTATCTCTAATCTTGGAAAGTTTTTTAAATACTCGAAATGCGAAACCTACGTACGAAGCAAGCACTACCACGCCTTTTCTTTTCTTAATATCAATCTATAAAAAAGCAAAATAGAATACTGAAACATACATATATATACTTTTCAGAGAGAAAAAAAAAAAAAGTAGAATCTATTCTTTTGAGAGATGCCAACCTTGGAAATGTATACTTCACTACAAGAAGATGAAATGATGAGACAGAGTGCAATGTATCGATTGCACAAAAAACAATAATTATTACTGGGCTCTCGAATCTCGTATCCATCCATATCAAGAACATGACCTATTTTTAAAATGATATTGCTAATTTTTTATTCACTCATATTTTGGATAATTTATACTTTAATTGTATTCTTGGATGAGCACTACGAGTACTGGATGTGGGCTGCTGTTGGGCCACTGTTTGGGCTGTCCATTGTAGGGCCGCAAGTAGGTCCAAAATTGGCCCAACATCTTGAACATAACAGTACTGAAATTCTAAATGTTGGAATAATAATCTATGAGGAGTTGAAGGGGAAAAAAAGATAAAAGAGAGCTACATAATAAAATTAATAATATATAAGTAAGGGAATTAATTGTTGCCACATAATTTTGAGTTTGAGAAATGATTGCCATCTTTGTTGGTGAGGAATAATTGTTTCCCAACCCATTAGTTTGTCTGCTCCTTTTGTAAGTAGATTCTAATATATATAAGTAAAGCAACTTTTTCTTTATTGTTTCATCACTTTATCTGGAAAGTGGAAGAACATTTGAGTATATTTAAGTATAGATTAGGTATTAATCGATTTAGGTATAAATTAGCATATGGAATATTTTTATCATATTGAAATAGATTTTCCTTATGTATCTAAGAATCTCTACCTATAAATACCCCTATTCCCCATAGTTCATGGTTGTTCATTATTTTGTATTCTCTCCACTATAATAAATTCACACCTCAAGGCTAGAACAGTGGACGCAGAGCTTACGCTCGAACCACGATAGTTATTTGTGTGTGCAATCGCTTATTTCACAATACAACACACAGGCCAAAAATCTCCACCCTCTATGAGTTTTATCAGAGTTGATACATGGGTACTTGGTGCAGAACAATCTTGCTCAAAATACTTTAAATCATCGTTTGTCGAGAATTTTGTAACATCCCACCCCTCGGGTCCGGCGATGTCTGGGCCTACAGTCCGATGCACCCCAATCACATCTCCAGTTTTAGCTCCCTACCATAACCTGGAAGGTTGTTGGTAGGAGGGATCGAACCCATCCCCTACCCTTTAACACCAAACCCTAAGGGTAAGATGCCACCAGTTGATGCTCCAGCCATCGTTTCACGGTCACAAATCGAGGTGTCTGCAACTTGTTCATACCTCATTTCCATCGGGTCTACACTAGGCAGATAATAGGTATTTTGAACCAACTTGTTGCAAGAAGTTGGTTGAAACGACTGCATGAAATCCGGGGAAGAACCAACTTGTTGCGAGAAGATGGATCTGCCAATGTTAATCTGAGAAGTTGACTCTGCTGGAGAGGATAGTAAATACCATCATAGGAATTTATGATTTATTACAGCTTTGAGAATCAGTCTAGATGTTTATGATTTATATTTCCTTTTATGTATTTATTTTTGCCGAATAAAGTGAAAGGGGTCTGTACAATCTTAAAAATACACAAATACAGGCTCTCGATTCATCCTCTCTACCTACAGCATTCATATTCAGATCCCTAACCTAACCATGTTGAACTATGTTTCAATATGGTACCAGAGCAGGTGATGTTTCTAGGAACTCAGAACTAGATCGATCATCATCGTTCCAATACTTTTTCGAGCCAATATGACAGACGATAAAAAATCAACCAACCCAACAACACAAAATGAGTTAAAGCTACAGATTTCCAATCTAATGCGGAATTCCGACAATATTACACTTGGCTTTAAGCTAGATGGGAACAACTACCCACTGTGGGCTCGCCTCATGAGGGTAGCCATCGAAAGCAGGGGCAAGTCCAGCCATATCACTGGAAACTCACCACCACCAGAAAAAAAGATCCGAAATACTATCAATGGGAGGAGGCTGATCTCACTATTTTCTCATGGCTTATATAAAGTATGGAAGGAAAATTGGTAACAAGCTTTGCACAACATCAGACCACCAAGGCTATATGGGATAGCCTAGCAATCACGTACGGGAGTGGAGCCGACCCAGAGGTCAAAGCTAACAAGGTGAATCAAGGCCAATTTCTCTCCGGCCTAGATACCAAATATGATGGTATCCGGCGAGACATTCTCAAAGAGAAGCCCATTCCCTCAGCCGAGTCAGCTTTCTCGAAAGTGAGACGGGAGGCTGCCCGGTTACAGATTCTGCAACTGGCAACCAATCCAACCGACTCGGACACTACATCATCGGGATGAGTGGGAGATGTGATGGGGTTTACAACCACCAAATTCAAATCATCAACAACGAACACAAGCAACAATCACCCAATGAGCCAATCAAAGTAACGACACAAGAATTTTAGCGTGGAAAACTCTTGAATAAGAGAAAAAACCACGGGACCCGTAGGCCGCTTAAATCATCCACTATATATTCAACAATAATGGGTACAACACAATATCCTCCCTAGCTCAACAAACTAGAGGCACACCATCAACATCAAGATCAAATATACAAGACCTTGGTACACAATAAACCCATCAAGATTAAACACCTAATCTTGGCAACTAAGAGGAAACAAGAGATCAAGAGAGACAAGACAAACCCAAAACAGGCTGCTTCAGTTCGCCGCGAGCAGACCACCTTAGGGTGCTCAAAATCTGATCTCCACCGTTCAGAATGAAGGCAGGGGAGTCACAAACATGCTGTCAAATTTTCGTGACGATCCAACGGTGCAAACTCCAGCAATCGGCGATTCTCTGCAGCTGCTACAGTGTATTGCGGGAAGAAGAACCCTTTCCCCTCTTTCTCTGTTTTCTCTCGTTTTTCTCTCTTACTGCTGCTCCCCTCACCCAGCAGACTCCTCTTTTATTTTCTTTTAAGATAATAAGCCTAATGGGCTTATTTTATTTTGGTCAAGCCCACAAAGGTGTAGACTGACCCAACAAATCTCCCCCGTCAGTTCAACTTCGTGGGCTCGAGCAGTCCCGCTCCCTGCCTACAAACATCAAGCTTCTCCCTCGGCAGAGCCTTCGTCAACATATCGGATACATTCTCACTAGTATGCACTTTAGCCAAGTGCAATTGCTTCTTCTCAAGCATATCTCGAATCCAATGATACCTCACATCAATATGTTTTGATCGTGAGTGAAATGACGAATTCTTGGAGAGATGGATAGCGCTCTGGCTATCACTAAACACAACATACTTCTCTTGATGAATGCCCAATTCATCAAGGAATCTCTTCATCACAAAGCCTCTTTGCAACCTTCAGTAATTGCAATATACTCAGCTTCTGTGGTGGATAGTGCAATACATTTTTGCAACTTTGACTGCCATGACACAGCTCCCCCTGCAAAAGTCATCAAGAAACCCGAAATGGACTTTCTAGAATCAACATCTCCAGCCATATCAGAATCAGTATACCCAACAAGTTTTGGTTCATCAATACCAAAACACAAGCATACCCTGGAAGTACCTCTTAGGTATCTCAATATCCACTTCACTGCTTCCCAATGTTCTCTACCTGGATTGGAGAGAAATCGACTCACCACTCCAACTGCATGAGCAATGTCTGGCCTAGTGCAGACCATCGCATACATCAAGCTGCTAACTGCAGATGAGTAAGGAACTCTCACTACAACAAAAAAGGGAATAGACTACGCTTAATAGAAGACGCGAATATTTAGTTGTGTAGTCTATGTGTTAATAGAAGATGCATAAGTGTAACTGTGTAGTTAAAATTCGGGTCGCTAATAGAAGACGCGGTTTTTCGCGTCTTCTATATAATTATAAAAGACGCGACAAACCGCGTCTTCTATACGTATATAGAAGACGCGAATTCCTGCGTCTTCTATTTTTTGCGTCATCTATTCCAATTAAAACTAACCTAGACGACACGAAAAATCGCGCGCCCTTCCCCTCACCAAAAATCGCACGCCCTTCCCCCCACCGTGTGCAATCCTCTCCCACCGCCCGCCTGCCCTTCCACCGCCGGCCTGCCCTCCCACCGCCGACAGCCTGCCCTCGCCGCCGCCAGGAGAAGCAGCCCTCCCA